>BOPN01002140.1:97500-105000 GCA_017312705.2 Penaeus japonicus
TATCAAATCTGTTAATAATACCACACTCCAGTCGCTATCTGCAAACCAAAATCATCACATACTAATCACAAGCTACAAAATCAGAATGTTACTCAAAGAAATGAGAATCGCCTCCTTCTGCCACATCCCTCAGCTTTTCATTGCCTCCATTTAGTATTTTCAGAAAGTTAGTATAACCGCAACAAGAGGGAAAGGGAGAGAGAAGAGCACACCAAGAGCTCTGATTAATCTGCATCAATGACGAAGCTGACATTTACCTCGACTGTGGCGACTGAGGAGACCGCCGTGAAGGGGAAGCTCGCTCTTCCATTTCCTCGTCTGTCTCACTGTAGTACAAATCATCACCAACTGCAATGCAAAGTGATAGGGTAGGCATAACATATTCCAACTATGCCATAATTCCTATTACTTATGATTTATATTCTGTTCTTTCAATTCAAGTATTAGATATATCTGTGATTCTACCTTTTAAGCTATGTTCTGCAGTTTAACCCTGTCTCTTTAAAACCCTCATTTAATCAAATTAACATACCTAAACATGTGCACTGTATCTAGTAAAATTTCCTTTTCAAATGGACATATGATAATCAAAGGATATTTAATATATTGTTTCTGGACATTGAAAAAATAAGTGTTTTATATTAACAGCAAAATATAGCAACCTACTATCAACTCAAGAGAAAAATCAAAGAAACAACCCTGATCTTGCAGCCGCACAACCCTAAACCATGTCCTGCAGTTGCAGAATCCTAAAAAATCTAGTTAGTCTCAAGACCCACCTAAAACATGCAGGAACATCACTTACACTCAAGCAATCTTAGTCCTAACACCCTCAACAACAATCAATCACTGTAAGAGATTCCATTAGCCTGCAATTAAACTTGAATTTGCCTAAAGATAAACTTAAATGCAACTTTCCTGACCTTAACCCTAAACTGGACTCCCCTTCACCCAGGTCACTTATCCATGCTGGAAGAGACTTACCATTCTGTTGGTGAGTGTGGTGTTGATGGCGGCCTTGTGACCCTGAGGAAATGGCTGAGAGACCCATTTGGCTCATCCAGCGGCTACGTTCTTCTGAAGTCTCGCAGGCAAAGTAGAATGTGGCTCCACCTGTAGGACATCCACAGTAATAAGTAAAGGAACAGAAAACAAGTTCACAGAATTTTATAATTACACAAAATAATATCATTAGCTATCATAAGATAAGCAGGATATTCCAAGGACACAAGCATGTCTTCTAAAGGTTATAATAGCATCAAATATATCTTCTTCTTTTTTTCTTTTTTTTCTTAACTTTTTGCAATAACTGAAAGGAAAGAAATAAAAGGAAAGGAATCAAAATTCTGCAAATAATTAATTTCCTTGTAGATTGAACATCCTATTAGAAGCTGAACAAAATGGCATATGAGAAAAGAATGGAAAAACCCACTGGAATGATAGATCTTGAAAGCCAGTTTCTTGGACTTGACATCAGGTGCAGGACACACATGGAAACCGGGGAGGTAGATGAGGGAGTCAGCTCTGACAGCCTCTCTGTCACGGTAGCCATAAAGGTAGTTTTTCTGTGTACAGGAGACAGAATTGCATTTGTAAATCACAAAAGCATTAAATATTCTCACAGTTAATACAGAAAATGTAATATTCCAAATGAATTTAATATTTCAATTGACAATTTTCTGAAGCCTCACATGGTACCATCCTACCTTCAGAATGAACCACCGGCGTTCCCAGCGGTGCGGGAGGAGGAAGCCCTTGTTGTCCCTGCGGCGGAGCAGCCATCCCTGGTGGTCACCCTGGCCCAGCTCTCGGCATGAGATGCGGCGACTTCCTGCAGCAGACAGCAAGAGTGGGCACTTTAGGCTTTTGAGTGAAAATGGCTGATATAAGGGACAAGAGAGATTATCTGGAATTCCTCATATTTGGAAGTATCCTTTTTTCCCAACTGATTCACACATACACATACACATATACATATATACATAAGCATAAACACATATACATAGATACATAACCTCACATACACACTCATACTCAACATACACATGGACACTGATACTTTTTTTTTTTTTTTTTTTTAATATTATTTGAACATTTCAAAAAAATACATAAAGCTACATTTATTTTAGCCTTTTATATAGGGGAAGTTGGAAACAAATTTTACCTGATGAAATCCACAGTCATTAAAGTTTGAAACAGTCACATTGTCAAGGTAAATGTAGCAAGTAGATTTGTGACCATTTATTTAGTGACCATCGGTTTCTTCAACTCAAGTCTACATCCTTGGAGAGCAACTGCCCTTACAATGATTGCTAGGCAAAGGATAGCATTCATATCATCAATTCCAAGAATAAATTTTTGGACTAAGCCGTTCATTTCCTGATGCAAACAATAAATCTTAGACTATAGTGGACTTCTGATTCCAACCAAAAACATAACACCGTCTTGAATTATGTATTAAATAAAATAAAAAAGGTATCAGAGTATACTCACACACTCACTCACTCACTCACACAAGCAAGTACTATGCAAATCAAAGTTAATGCAGGCCAAAAGATAAAATAAGATATAAACAATTAGCTCATTTGCAATTTCTGCTCCACTCCAAAGTTTACAATAAAATATTTCAATATTAATCATAATTTCCAGGATAACAATCTTATCATACATCAGGTTAGTAAAATAGTTTGGCTTGAAAGTATTAATCATAAATAAGCTGCTTGGAAAACTGCATTAGTAATGTATTTAAGGACGCCAAAGTAATGCTAAATAAGGTAAGACGAAGATTACACCATATGTTTTATATACAAATTGTTAATCTAGAAGAAAATTACTGCTGTAATCTACTGTAAATTAATTTTGTGTCTTGGAAAACAGAAAGGAAATATACTCAGGTACTTTCTCACCTTCCTTTTACTTTTAGTATGAGTCACACATTACATTCCAAGACAAATTCATTCACAAATACAGAGAGAGATGTTAGTATTCTGCATGCACTATTGGTTCTTACCCTGATCTGCCACCAAGAGTCCTCGACGCCAGACCGAGGGTGAACTACTCCGTGTCTCCCTAAGTACGACGGCTGAGGGCTCGGGGTTAGCCAAGGCTTCTGCCCTCACCTCCTGTTGCCTCTCTATCCCGCCACCTCCACCAGAACCCGCATTACCACTACCTCTTGCCTCATTCCAAGGGTCGCCACCACCACCTCCCCCTCCACCACTGCCACAGGCTGGCCTCCTACCACCGTCAGCATCATTACCACCACGGTTGTTGTCTCCACTGGTACCTTCTGGACGTCCCACACCATGAATGGTAGATGGTGCAGTGCCATGAGAAGCTGCACTCATGGGGAAGATAACCTGCGACTTGAAGTGTTGTGTAGACCCTTCACCTATGTTTGTGGTTGCGGAGGATATGATTGTGGCAGGCTTGGGCTTTGATCCCCGTGATGCCTGGCTAGACTGCCCCTTGGAATGACCTTCACGAGAAACCCGAGGGGGTGTGTCGCCTCCACTAACTGCTGGAGAAATCAATCATGCATCTAGATGGAGCATAAGCTGTGGCTGTGAAACTGATGACGACTGTCCAGGGGGAATGTTGAGAAAGGCTTGAATAAAAAGGGAATCATTTCACAATATAAAGATTATAAAAATGTGAAATCATCAGGTCTCATTCAAACCTTTCTCAACAAAAACAGTCACAGAGAAATCCGGCAAGGGGAAGTATACAGATAGAAAAGGGGTATTATCTAAACACAGAGATTAACAAAGAAGATTTTGAGCAGTATGTTCAAGTTGATTTGAAAGCTTTAAGCAATGCATAATTTTCTTTAAAAAGGGACCCTACTATTCTAAATCATTAATACTGTATCTGTATGTATATGTATCCTGTCAGATCCATTAGTGATTACTGTTCATCAGTAGTGCTTAATCTTACTGAAGGTGTAAATGTAAATCACACAGGATTAAATTCAGGATTGGGCCTGAAACCTGTATTCAATCAGAAGGCTTTTGCACAAATCAGTGTCTTATTAATCAATAATTACAAACTGGCACAAATAGAAGAGAGAGCAAAGTGTATTAAGAAATAAAGCAAGAGTATCTTAGAAGAAAGAGCAAATAGTATGAAGAAATAAAGTAAAAGTATCTCAGACAGAAAAAGAAGAATTAGGATATACTACATGGTAAGCTATTTGTGCTGTTTATTTGCCATTCATATGGACAAATCATCCAAGAAAGATACTGCGCAATATATTCTTATTTATTTCATGGTGCCAGACTGTCCACACACCATTGAGCTACAACACACAGTAAGATGTATCCAAGGACACAGAACCTGAAACCTGAATAACTACACAGTAGACACCAAGAGAGAATGACAGTAACTAGAATGAACCTCCACAACCTACCAAATGCTGATTTTGAGTCTGCATTGAAGAACCTGGGTGACGAAGTCTGGTTTGCTGGAGACTTCTCAAGAGGTGTGAGTGCAGGTGAGGCCACCCCTTGTAGCGTGTTCTCCTCCTCCATGTCATATGCAGGTGTGCTGTGGCTTTTGTCAAGTTTGGGCCTGTCCTCCGAGACTCTCCGCTGTCTGGTTGAGATGTCAAGCTTTAGCTCCTGGCCTGCTTTCAAAGTCTTGTCAGGCACTTTGAGCTGTGAGGAGAGGCTGGCTGGCTTGCATTTTTGGCCTGGTGACACAGAGGTCCCAGCTGCAGCCTCCTTTCCCCCAACCACCTTGCCATCTCCACTGTGGTCATGCTGGGAGTGAGGTTCCAGCACAGTGGGAGTGATACCCTGACCTGTGGGCTTCCTTGGTGGCAGAGGAATCACATTTACAACACGCTTCTCCTCAGCAGCATCTGTCAACTGTTCCTGGCTGGAGCCTTCTCTAGTCTCACTACAAGAGAGAGTTTCCAGTGTACCATTCTTACTAGATCCTGCAGCCTGTCCATCTCCCTCTGTACCTTCCTCCTTCACTGCAGCCACATCACCACCTCCTGTCACCCGATCTTTCTTCTCAGTACCAATACAAGTATGGGGGCGTGCCGCACGCTGTTCTACCCCAGCAGTTGCGCGAAGATCTGGATCAGAGGGGATTGTCCCATCAGGGCTGCGGCCGCCTCGCTGCCATCTCACATCCTGCAGCAGCTACTCATCCAGGGGAAAAGGATCAGTAAAACCTCCTACCCTATTTCAATACTATCAAAAACAAAATCAATCACACTTGCATAATATTCAGAAAACAAAACAAAAAAATTATTCCCCTTTTCCCACCTTATCAAAACTGAAGGAGGGCCTTGTAGTTGCACCGGGAATGGTTGCTCGCCTCTGGACTGGAGCTCGTGGTTTGGGGTGGTAGAGTCGTGCACTAATTGGGGATGATCCACCAACATCACTATCCGAGAAGAAGGGGTCGTCCTCCAGGTCAGAGTCTTCTGCCTCGCTGTCCGATGTCGTGTTCCGTGCATCGTTGCTACATGGGAGCCAATATCTTTATTTATTATGTACATTATGGGAAGATGATTGTAACATAATCCCAACAAAACAGATGGGAATAATTTGCTGTATCACAAAAACAACTATAAAAAGAGATAATTCTCTTTGAATTCCAAATGACATTTCCATAATCTAATATCTAGAGGTCTGCATAACTAACAACATTTTCCAACCTGAGTGAGGACAGAGGTCGAGGTGGGGGAGTATGTTGTGCTGGTGGAGGTGTGAGGGACCTCGGACGTGATTCCTTGGACTCCGTGCGCTGCAAGGACTTGCCAACAGACCTGTTGAAGAAAAAAACAAAACAATAACTAAGGGTTGCATACTCAAGAAATCAAATAGAATCCTAACAAGAGAGGAGTTACCTGTTAATCCACAGCGGACGGGTGTCATGACATATATGACGTAGGAGCTTTGGCCTGACGACGGGCGTCCTGACGTACATGACGTTCGGGGATTTTGGATCACTGTGCTATTTTATTTTACTATGAAAAAGGAATGAGTGATGATGGCTACTGCAGTCATAATTACTATAATTACCGTAATACCGTGCTAGCTTAACGTCCAAAACCTAGATGGCACCACTTTTTCCTAGCACCAGCAAGAGAGAGAGCCTTGAATGGCACCCATCCACGGTCTCTAGCAAGCACTATCTTTATAGAGTGATGACACACACTAAGTTGACGAACTCTTGCTCAAAAGTACCGCCGATGAAGGATGTGCAGTCAGAATGGGAAGAGGAAGATGACTCAATCCATACCCAGTGTCTAAAATGTACTCCTGTGCCAATATGGATGCCTTTCACTGTGGCACTCACAGTCACAAGCACAGGTTTCATTCCTCTTCCTTACCTCTTCTATTTATCTTTATTGTAGGGGGTTATATGTTTCTTATTCGTTCATGACAGCACAAAAATACGAAAAAAATATAGTTGCCTTTTGTCCTCCCATAAAACAGCAATACTTCTATCACACTGAGTATAAAGAAAATAATGAGCTAATATGGATAATATACTACAATTTTAGTCTACTGCAGCACTGGTAGAGCCTGTCATATGGCATATATAAGTCTCTAAACTCAATAAAACACACAAAAAAACAAAACACAAAAAACGCTCTAGTTTTTCAATGAATGACTGAAAGAGAGTGGGAATGTTCAAATTATAATGCTTCAAGCAGTCTCTCTTTAAAATAAAACTTATCCCGGAGGCTGGGCAAGCATATTTATCCCCGTCTGCAATGGGTTAATAAATAACCATAGTCACACAAGGTATTTAAAGTCTGAACTTTGTAATTAAGCTCAAATCCAGTCTTTAAAAAAAAAATTCCTCTTAATACAATTCACAGTAATGTATTCATATCTGAAACTCAAGGGAGTGGTATTATGCTTCATAATTGTATACATCCAATAAATAAATGAAGTGCTTTTACAGGTAACAAATTCTTATCTATTTTCCAATTTCTCTACATATATAATATTTATATTTATAACAACTTTTGTATTAGATATGAAAAAAGAGTGTTGAAAACAAGTGTAATGTGCATTTCAATTTTTTGTGGAAAACTGACAATTTTAAGTAACCAGCCCAAAATCTAATTATGAAGCTAAAGAGATATGGAATTCACAGATAATGACAACGATAATAATAAAAACTTACGCAGGGAGCTGAAGGTTGGGAATGCTCTGGAGGTCATCCCTGGGTGAATTCATGACAGAGGTTGCCCATGGGGAGTACGTTCTCTTTTTGCTAGGCAGACGGAAGGGCTTGAAGTAGATCTGTGTCACTGTGTTGGAGTGACATGGTCTCTTTTTCACTGTGAGAATAACTTCCACTGGACACTCCTGCATGATTGCCGCCACTTTGTGGGGAGCCCAGCCAACCTGCAAGGAAAGAGGAGTGGATTATCTCTCTTTCCAGGGTATAATCTAACTACATGTTTATTTTTGTCTTCAGTAATATTGTATAACTAATAATGAGGAGATAAACTCTACTGAAGAGCAA
>BOPN01002140.1:142500-145000 GCA_017312705.2 Penaeus japonicus
ACATCATTCCATCAAAAATATTTCAGGTCTTCCACCTCCCTTTAAATAATTTTATACTACATTCCTTATAGTATTTTAATCATTATTATTAAGCATTCATCACTTGGAGAATGGGAAATGGTTGAAATAACATATTTTTTATATAAGTATAATCTTTAATATCTCAAAAGATAATTCTCAAACAGGTCATAAATAGTAACACATAAAGTAATATTGTACAAGTTTTCTCAAAAAGAGAAAAACAAAAAAACACTGACTTCATTATAAAGATTGTGCATAATCTTGGATACCAAAACAATGCATAACAACATGTTCATATCCCTCCCCCCCTTTTTAATTCAATGAAGTAAAACAATTCATGAAATTATCCTGGACGAATTGCATATTCACATCACAGTTGTGAATATATAGAGAGCCTATGAAATTCTTTTAAAAATATATTTCACTTCATACACAACAGATACATACAATACATATGCATTCTTCAACTTACCAGAGAAGCTTGAAGTATCAGTGTTGACACATGAAATATATGCTCACTTACATGGGCAAATACAATGTATTACGAAAAGTGTGAAAATTACTGACAAACATGAGTGAAAAAAAATCAGAGCCTAATGCAAAGTTCAGCCCCCTTGAGCTAACCCAGCTGGAAATTTAAGTAAATAACATAAAGACATTTATATGAAAAAATGATTTTGGACTGCCAGCTAGAAATGAACGTTTTGAAATATCTAAGCTCAAGAAGTTTTACTTTTTTTTTTCACCTGCGCTGAAAGTAATCAATAGTGACTGAACTAGGGTGTCCAGGATACACAACAGAGATGGAGGGGGTGGAGGACTGGTAATCAACATGAGTGTTGGAGGAACTGGACACTTCCTCCTCCATGACAGAGATGGAAGGGCTTGACTGTTCAGACTCGGGAGGAGACACAGCTTGACAGTGCATCACAAGTTTGTTCACGGTCCCAGAAAGTTGTGGAGAGAGTAATTTCTTCACCTGTTTTGTAATATTTTGTTCTGAGGTGCTACCTCCCTTTGCTAATAAATTTCCATGCTCTGAGGAAGTAGTCTTATCTTCTTTAATGTTATGATTCATTTCTTGCCTGAGCATTCTAGGTTCTTCTGTCATGTAACTCATGGTTTCAGCTTCTGAACATTGATGATTAAATTTTTCTTCAACTAGCCCCTCTTCTCCATGACCTTCATACACAATAATCTGTTCACACAAGTTCTGTCCCTGGTCACTGTAAATTTCTTGTTCCTGTTCTATGAAAATTTCTTGTTCATAATACAACTCAGGTTCCTGTTTGAGGGGCAGTTCCTGTGCAATATATATGCTGTGCTCTTGTTCATCACAAACTAATTGACCTTGTTCACTATAGGCATTCTGGTCTGGTTTTCCATAAACCACCTGTTCTGGCCCATAATAAACCTCCTGTTCATGTTCATAGTAAAGCTCTTGTTCACTCTTCAGTGCACTCCTCTTCCTAAATTCCAAAGAGTGTATTTTGTGAATATGTCTACACAGCCCTGCCATGTCTGCACAATCACACACATAAAGATGAGAACAAAGACCTAAGCATGATAAGTCCAAGCATTTCTGGAAGCAAAGGTCTTCTCGACAAACCTCTGCAACTTTGGTAACACAGCAAAAACCTTGATGGTGATCTCCATCAGCAATGTTCCAAAACTCACTCTCCTGGGACACACTACTATCTGGAATTTGCATTCCCTTGGTATGTCTGTTACTCTCATCAATTTGCTGTCTTCTCCTGTCTATAGTATCTATTGAGTTTCCCTGGCCCAAAGCCAGGAGAGTCATTACAAAGTCACTCATTGCATTATCACTGCTCCTTTCTCTTTGACAGCCTTTAAGTCTGCTTTTGAATGCCTCACTGTACTCCACTGAATCAAATTCACCTTCAGGAAGTCTTCTGAAGCAACTGGCCCACTTCAGTTGTCTGTCCAGATAATGCTCACAAAAGTACTCTATAAATGATGCGCATGTTTTACCATAACTCTCAATGAACGTATAACACATCTGTTTAAATGTTTCTTCTTCCCTCTCATACAACAACATGTCTAAGACTGCAGACAACTCATATCTGGTTTTATCACAGCTTATCAGTATTTGTAATTTTTCCTGCCAAATCCTTCTAATGTGACCTTGGCATAGAAGATGTCTTGTGTCCCCAAAAACTGACCTAAGAGCATTCAAACCAAAGTTATTTTCATCTGTCATTATAGCATTGATCTTTAGGAGGGGACACCTTTCCAAAAGACTCAAAAATATACACCCTAAAGATGCTTCATCTGCATGATTTGTGATGAAATGTGCAATGGGATGACCAACACCACACTCATCTGGCACCACTAAACTGAGAAAGCATATATCCATTTCCTTAAACCAATTAATTGGCACAACACTAACAATTTTCAAAACATTGTCTTTTGTGACATTCAGTTGTTCTTCTGTCTGAAGACCTATTGTGACGAG
>BOPN01002140.1:152500-157500 GCA_017312705.2 Penaeus japonicus
CGCCGAAAAGTTCTTGAAAGATGACTTTGAAAGGTACAGTAAGGATAAGAAGTTGATATACTGAGACATATAAATCCTGAATTCTCAAGAGAAGATAACGTTGCACACCGAAGAATGGAAATGTCAGAGTAAGGAAAAAACACCGATTGAACAAATGTATAAATAAGGAAGCAAAAAAACTTGTTAGTCACATACAATAAAAATGTATAGGATAAAATTGAAGCAAAGGAAACAAGGAAATCTTTCAAAAGAAACTAGAAATGAAAGTAAAAGAGAACAAAGATTAGATGAGGAAAAGACTTACTCATTTGCGAGAGATCTCCAAACCAAACAAGCTTACTTCCAGAACAAAAACGTAAAGTAAAACAAAAATTGTCAAGTTGGACAAGTGGGTGAACGAAATATCACTTGGAAGTTATTTACACAAAGGCAGACGGCTTATTTTCAAAATTACTAGATAAGAAAATGGTAACTGAAACGCTTATTCCAGACTTCATAGGCATCACTGAAACCAAACTCGACCGTTCTTTAGAAACCGCAATGTTAGAGCTCGAAGATTATGTTTTGGAGAAAAGGGGAGGAAGGAATTAACAATTAAACAAGTGGAAATAAAGCAAGACCCCATAGTGACCTTGACTGAAATAGAAACAAACTTTATAACACCCACGGCATAAACCAGTATGGCCACAAGAAAGGTACAAAGAACTAGCCCAAGCATTGCTTATGGAAACCAAATAAATCGGCTGGGAAACATCAGATCCAAAAACACAATTTGAATTCCTGGAGTGTGCAAATGCAAGGACTCATAAAAATGCATTTAATTAATTGTGTATCTGAATACAATAGGTAAAGGGACATGCACCTAATATTCACGAGAAATAATATATTATTTAGTAGAGCTGGATTTAGACCTTAGAGGACACTGGGCACTTTTGGCTCGGGCGCCCGTCAACATAGAACATATATTACATCACAGATTTGAAAATTGAACTAAATTGAATGATGAACCACATTTCCTCTCAAAAAACACCATATAATCGAGGTTCCGAAAATGATTTATTTACTTTGAGAACAACTTTAATCTAATTTTTAGTCTGTAATATGGGCCAAAGTAATAGAAATTACTGGTAATCAGATGAAGAAGAAATTGTTGTGATGCCTTTATTCCTTTAAATCATGCACAACACGACAAAGTTTTTTTGTTTTATTTTTACAGTTGGATATGTAACTGCTGAGTAACAGCCAAGCCAAAGAATGATTAAAGTTCAGTTTTTATTGTTTCTGTTCACCAATATGAATTTCAGATGAATCACATTCAATAAAAATACGTAAAAAAATATACAAGAACAAGTAAAAAAAACAAGTCCCTGGTAAATACGCCTTTGTAGTCATTTGACTGGGATAAATAAACCCCCTGGATAATTTTTCAAATCATCAGATTTATAAATGATACATTACATAGATAATTTGAAATGGCAAATCATACATCAAATTTACGTGTCACACTACAATATCTACAAAAAGTCTTTCTTTCTACACTTTCTCACATAATTCTTTATCAGTCTTCCTGTTTTCTGATGTCCCCTTCCCACATACAGACTAAGTCAATTCATCCTGAGAATAAAACTTAGATCTATAATAAGGGTGTCCATAGATTTGTGTTAAAATTTAAGAGTGAAAAAATGAAAAAAAGTCAAAGGAAAGTGTAAGAGAGCGATAAAAAAAATATATGGAAAATATTTTGATTACATGGATCACAAGTAGCATATGAGTGATTTAAATGTAGTGAGAATCAGTATATTCGGGTCATGAGAAATACCAAGAGATTTCGAATGTGACAATCAACCAAAGCTTTTCTACAGTAACATAGATAATAAATCTAAAAGCATATATCAGATTATTACAACTAAAATACGAATAAAGTCTATACTAAAGAAAAATAAATGTGCGCAATTCTAAATATCTTAGTTAAAAACACATGCTTTGAGGCAGAAAGGAATTTCTTTACCACAACTCAGTTTATCGAGAACATCACGCTCAGGAAAATGGAAATAAAAGATCTTCTAAAGGGGTTAGACAACATGAAAGCGGAAGGACTTTATGGTATTTCTAATTGTAATTCTTAAAGAATGCGCTTAGCAACTTAATCTACTATTACGCTTTATTTCAGGACTCACGGAGTAAGAGGAAGCAACCAAAAACATGGAAATTGGCGAAAATCACACCCCTATCCAAGAGTGGTGATAAGCAAAATTCTCTGAAATAAAACACCAGGATCGCTATCAAGAGTAATATGAACAGTGCTAGAAAAATAGATAAGAAAACAGTAGGTCTAACTACTTGGAAAACACAATGAGATACCAAACAAGAAATATGGATTCAGAGAGGGCAGGTCAAGCGTATTAAATGTCATCTGCTGAGATGCTCAAACAGAGAGAATGTTGGGTAGACTGAATATACTTGGATTTCAAAAAGGCTTTGACAGCGTCACATAATAGATTGATGTGAAAATTGGAGCACGTAGATGGAGTCTCAAAAAAACTCTTCAAATGGAGGAAGGATTTTCTAAAATACAAAAACGTTATAATAATCAGAGGTAAACACTCTACATGAAGACAAATAGGGAGTGGAGTGCCACAAAGGTCGGTACTGGCACCAGTTGTGGCAGAAACATACATCAATTTTGAAAGTTATATGATAATATAGATATAGCAGACTTCTCTGAGCCCATCTCTATTACCCGTATTCAATGAACTAGGCAAACACACACACACACACACACACACACACACACACACACACACACACACACACACACACACACACACACACACACACATATATATATATATATATATATATACACACACACACACACACACTCACACATATGTGCGAGAGACACACAGACACACACACTCACGCACGCGTAAACACAGGCCGCGCGGATATATACATATATATATATATATATATATATATATATATATATATATATTATACACACTACATACACATATATACATATACAAATACTTACACACAAATCCGGGATTCAGAAAATCAGCCAATAAACCCAAGGTTCTGGAATATGACGCTGACAATAGAAAAGAGCTCTAAGTGATTTAGAATATCGAATGGTCTTTATTTCATGATTGTACTTAACGGCAAACAAATTAACATATCAGTATATCTAATAGAAAAATCTTACGAGGAAAGACACAAAACAGCTCAGAAAATAAGTCAGGCATAAATCTGAGAGGTGGTTTCAGATAAAACATCCTGCTCAAAATTACATCTCAAAAAATCGAAGTAAAAAAATCCGTAAGCAGCTAAAAAGCCAAACCAAATGGCACAGCCACACCAAATCTACTCCTCTTTTCTTAGACCAAATATTGAATGGGCATTAATGTTTTAAACATATTTCAGGCTAGGACCAACCCTACATACGCCTTGCACTCGCCGCCTTCTGTCAAAGGTTGCCGACACTCAGGTGTCTCTGGGCGGGAAACGGAAACGCAGCGCTTTGCGTGATCCAAATCTAACATACACACAACACGTAAAAAGTTGTTATCCCGTTAAAGAATGATATTACGCTCATTTCAAATCAGGTATTGTTGGTTTGAGTTGATTTTGGTTGTAAGAAGGTATTTAACTCGTCCAAGTCATCTAAATAAGGCATAAATAACACAAAGACAGACGCCGTGGCCCGGTCTGCACAGGAATCTAAGCGACCGGGAATCAGTGTAAACATTAACCAAGATGAGGAAGGAGCTGAAGCTCATCCTCTCAGTGTTTGAAGGTATTTTTCTCGGGTGGTGGGATATCTTTTGCTTTTTTTTAGTATGTCTGTTTCTTACAGGAGGCTTTGTGGATATCGTGAATGTACTAAAGTGTGCATTCTTTTCTCCAATTTGAAAATCTACGCGTTGAAAATATGTAACGATTTTTCAGCCCACAGGCAAGCAGAAGCGGCGTAAAGAATGTTTGTTGTTTTTTAAAGTTACATTTGGGTGCATTTTCGTTATAAAAACTATACATATTATGGTCTCCTATTTCTTTTCTTCTCTGAATGAGTTGGTGAAGTTTCGCGTGATAAAAGAGCTGTGACAATCTTTCTTGGTTGTTTGTTTACATGATCAAGCAATGATCGTTTAGTCGATTTAAGTAACTTGGAAATGTTTCTTTAAGTTTCCTGCTGTAATAATCTGGGTATTTGTAAAAACTAAATGGTGTCGACAATATAAGTAAAACTGGTACCAATATATAGCTTATAATGTATATAACTCATCCATACTGAAAAATGCAACATAGAATACTAAATACCACAAAAGTGGTACCAGCAGATTCCTCTTACCCTCTACTTCTCTCTATATGGTGGATATAATCCACGATTCCCCCGCCATACTCTACAATCTGGGCTCCAGTTATTGAGACGGCATATTTCTGTCTACTTTAAGATAAAGATGTATACTACTAAATTGGACAGCCACACTATTTACATATATGAAAATGTTAGTTTTATAGACTAGTGTTTATGGATCTCAGAAAAGTAAAAAGAAATATAGGGACACCCTTGATTATCTTGAACCATTTTGAATGTAAACAATACTGGGAAGGTAACAGATGGTGTTGCACATCCCAAAAGAATTAGTAACTAGTTAAATAACCCTTAAACAAAACTTTTTTTTACGTTTATTGTAGCTCTTCTCGTGTGTTTAACATCCATTTATATTTAATAATATTTACGTATTTGTCTTATACAAATTTACCTGTTTTTTATTTATTTATTTATTTATTTTTTTTTTACTTGTCATTTCAACTGTCATTGGAAAATGAGTTGAATATGACTACCAATATGACCAGTTTATAGTAAATATTGTAGGAAATATCAAATTTTTCAACCCCCAATCTCCTATAGGTCCCCCCAAGTTTGTTGAAGATATGAGAAAAGTAACACTCAAAACAGATATATATGTCGTACTTAGATGCACGGAGTA
>BOPN01002140.1:172500-192500 GCA_017312705.2 Penaeus japonicus
TCATTCGAAAGTGGGTAACGCTAAAATGTGTGTTAGACTATTATAATGTGACATTGATATGTAATCAGTACATCTAATTTGGTGGAATTATGATGAAAAATATCTTGGAGTTCTAATATGATAGGGGTTTGAACATCTTGAAGATTGCCTGAAATTTTGACATTGTAAAATTAACTTTTAATTTACAAATTAGAAAATACACAAAATACTAACTCCCAATGTCCTATTTGCCTCAGTTTTGGCTTGCTGCATCTTGTGGGAAAATTGTATCTGTCATGATCAAGCATGAGTTGTCATGATCTGGCAAGAAAATTTCCCATACCTCATCACTATGAATGAGTTGCATTTAGTGTCCACATATAAATCTAGTGCTTTTCTCTTGCTACACTCACCACAACATCCTCATACTCCTCTTTCCTGTGGAGATCTTCCTCTCCCTTGGCCAATCGTGCTATAGTGTTTCTAGCCTCTCTTTTTTTTTCGTGTGTGTGTGTATGTGCGTGTGCGTGCATGCATGTATGTGTGTACGTGTGCTATTTCGTCTTGACAACCACCCACCCTTTCTTTTCCCATATTCTTCTACTACAAACCATACTATTACATAAAATACAGCCACAACCTGGCAACTTATCCTTTTTTTACTATTTATAAATGTAACGTGTGTTTTTATTGCTGTGTTTGATGTAAGTAACATACATTTTCATGTGTGTTAAATCAAACTCTTCAAATATTATAGACCAAAATTTGCATCAACTTAACATATCAGGCAGTATTTGCAGTTATGAGAAGGTTTCCAATTCTAAGAGGTTAGAACAGAGGTGTGCAATATAAGAGGATATACAATAGATGTTCTAAAAAGTAGAACTGAATATGTTCCTTTGTTGCTCTCCTAAATAGAATACACCTTTCCAGATATAAAGTGGCTCGTATTCCCATTAGAGTAGAATGCCACTCCATCAACAAGCATGGAGAACAGCAGTTCCTTGGCTACATCATCATGCCTCTCTCTAAGGCTGTCTTGGGGGTCGAGGTAAGACTGGATTTTTGTGAAACATTGTTGAAGGTGCTATATGTCAATACTTTTCCTTTCGTTCTTCCTCTCTCCTTCCTTCCCTCATTTCATCTATCCATCCTTTCATCATTATGTCCAACTGACCTACCCTCCCTCTCTTTTCTCCCTTTCCTGATCTATCCTCTTTTTTATCTCTCCCACCTTTGCCATACCCTCCCTCTCATCTCTTCCTCCTCTTCTGTTCCTTCTATTGACCTACTCTCCATTGCTTCTTTGTGTTCTTCCTTCTCTCCACTCCCTTTTTTTCTTTCTTTCCATTCTGATTTCCCTCCTTTCCTCTCTTTCCCTCCCCTTTCAGCCTGTTAAACTAAGCATATATCCTCCCATTGTACCTGAGACCCATTTGCTTGCTTGCAGAGTGATCCCAGTTGGCACAAGTTGCTGGGGGGACCTAATGTGCCCCACAAGAAACCGCCATGCATCCGCCTATCCCTCCACCTGAAGAACACTAAGGTATGGCTCTTCAATTTTTTAGTTTGTTTTTATATTATATTTTTCCTTAGTGGCTGAATCTCGAAATTTGAATTATTATTAAACTTATTATATCAGAAATGGTTAAATTGACTGTTCTAATGAAGGAGGCAGTGGGAGAGAGTGTAGAAGATTCATGTTGGACAAGTTGGAAAGAAAAGAGAAAGAAGGAAAACACATAGGCTTATTTCCTTTATTGCTTCCTCAAGTGTCTTTACCCTTTATTGCTTTCTCGGGGCCTTGAGGAAGCAAGGAAATTAAAAGGCCTTCACCATACCCTTTGTTGTTTTGTTTACAAAGAGAAAAGGGGAGAGGGAAAGAGTTAGAAGAGAGAGGAAGGAAAGAAAAGAAAAAGTAGAAAGGGTGAAGGGAAAGAGTGTAAGGGAAAAAGAAAGTAAGATTCAGGATGAAGGAAGTTAAAAGGAAAGAATAGTGAGTGAGAAAGAGAGAGAAATGTAGATGGGGAACAGAATATGGGCTAGGATTAGAGAACAGAGATAATCTTTACCTGTGTAAGAATCCTGATGCTCCTTCTCAACTAGCTCCCATTCCAGAGTGAGGAAGCTGATGGGCCCAGCTATCAGGACCTTGGCAACAGTGCAAGAAGACAGGTCAGGGAGCGCCAATCTGGCAGGTCACTTGATGCATACAGGGAGAACTTTCCAAGGCAGTCACGCAGAAGGTTCTCTGAAGAAGGCCACTCAGGGCAGAGCAAGGATGACCATGAGGAATATGAACATGAAGACCTTGTTCCTCAATCACACTTGGACTTTAGAAATGGCTCAGAAGATGGCAGAGGCTTTGCTCCCAGCCGAAAGGGAGTCTCACCCAGGGTGCTTGCCAAGAAGTCCCCTGGCCGGGCCCAGGCAGCTTCACACTCTCCAAGAACAGATACTTACCTGCACAGTGCAGAACTTCATCCCAGGAGATCAGGCCGGCACAGAGGAAGTATTCAGAATCATGAGATAGGAAATGAAAGAGATTACCACACAGAGAGAAATGAATGGGAAGGCATAAAAATAAAGCAGGAGCAGGAAAATGGCACAGAAATGGAGGTCGATGAGGACTATAGGGACGTTGAGGCCTTTGAAGATGGCGCAGGAGAAGCATACCAGAGAAACAGCTATGGCGGCAGGCTGAGCTCATCTATAGGGTCCAGAGACCTAATTAACTCAGACCAAAAACATACCTCTCTTGATGACACAGTCAACAAGTGTGTGAATGGCAGGCAGTTGTTGAGGAATGCCTTAGATGGGCTCTTTGGGGAAAGTACCGCCAGTAGCAGTAAATTGCCAGTTGAAGCAAAGGGCTCAGGCAAGCTTCAGCCAGAACTTGTTGAGCATGGAAGCTTCTTCCAGATTGGACAGCGTAACAGCCCTGGTGAAGAGAGCTTCATTCTCTCTATTACTATTGTCTTTGCCAAAAACTTGGAACAGGTATGTGTTGTAGTTGTTTCACTATTTTAGAATCTGTATTTGACAACAATGTATTTTCTTAAACTTTTTATGAAGATTTCAATTAAACTAACATTGATATTCCTCCTTCCAGCTTATGCCAAATAAGATGCAAGTTAGTGAACCTGCATGCTTCTGCTACTCCCTGATGGGCTGCCTGATCAAGACAGACCCTATAGAGGACCTAAAGCATCCAAACTTCTTAGCAGAACGAGCGGCTGGGAACATCCGGGCTACAGCTGCCAACCTTTCCACGTATTTCAGCCAGAACTCAGAGCTGCCAATCCACCTCCTCGTTGGCGACTTGTGCCTGGCGAGCACTTCTGTCAACTTGTCTGCCTTTGAGGGTGCTGTGGCACTTGTCCCAGAGACACCCCTCACAATTGAGGGAGGTTATCCACTGGTCCCTGTGGTGGCAGACCCAGCTGACATTGAGGAAGGAAAGAATCCAGTCCTTGGGATTGTGGCAGAGCTGTCCAAGGGGCCAAGGAGTGAGTTGTCAGTCAGACATCCCACTGAGATGGTAAAGATCAGGTCTGAGAGTCACAACTCCTTGAACTCACCCAGTGAAGCATCGAGTGATGATAGTGACTCTGAGGCTGAGCGGCAGAGGCAGGTATGCCGCTCACAGTGGGGGAGTGCCCATCACAGTGAGGGCAAACCAAAGACATCCTTCACTGGTGAAATGCTTGAACAGAAGGAGCTGGCTAATGAGATCCACAAACAGCGCCTGCAGCTCCTCTGTGCAGCTGCTATTGAGGTAGAAACGTGGAAAGAGGACCAACAGGAGCTCTTCTGGAAGCAGGTGAGGTAGACAGGGAAATTTGTAGTTGGATTGATAACACTTTTCTAATATATAATGCATTCCATTTTTTCTCTACCCTCTCCTTCCATCTATATGTCTGTATTTTTGCAGCTATACTCAATATAATTTTGTTTTGATGTCATTTTGTTCAGATTTTAATTATATGGTTGTGTTGGTTTCTTCACTCTAGTGGTGTGCTAGGGAATCTGAGCTGCAGCGGCACTTGGCCGCTGAGTGGAGGGTGCGAGTTAATACCATAGAGGGTAACCTGCGTAACCAGATAGCGAAGTGTGACACACTGCAGAACAGGCTGTCTTCAGCACTCACCAACTTATCAGCAAGAGAGGTCATTGTCAAGAACAGGGAACAGAAGGTAAGTGATGGTCCAGTGGGACCATTATATGAGAGGGGAGAATTAGGTTGACACATTGTGACACTGAGTCACAAAATGCATTAGAGAACAGGTGTAATTGAAAAGGGAAGGGTTTATCACTTGATCATCACCACTGCAGCTAAAATGGCTGGAGGATGAGCTGGAGCAGCAGCGGCAGATCCTGAAGGAGCGAGACAAAAGTTCAACGGCAGAAGGCAGAAGCATGGCCGACAATGACGTGTGGGAAGAACTTGTGCTGGAGAGGAGGAAGCGAAGAGCACTGGAAAAGCAGGTCAGTCATGTGATCCAAATATTTAGGGCATTTACTGGCATTGTTAGGGAAATGTCTTTTATCATAGGGAAATTATTTGGTAGGATTTGTATATATGATGTAGAAATCATTTGTAAGGATAATATTCATGAAGTGGACATCACTGGCTCTCCTTCACAGGTTGAGGAGTTGAGAGGGAGAGCTCTGCTGGCAGAGACAAAGTTACGAGAGGAGGAAAAATTGTCAAAGGAAGCCTCCAACCTGCGTAGGGAAAAGGTGGGTCATTTGCTGCAGAAAAGGATTTAAGCAATAAGAGTTTTGTATGTAGATCTCGGTAACGTATTTCAACACCAGTAGGGAAAATATATTCCCTCTCTGTCTTTTGATACATTGTGTTGTTGCTTTCTGTTTGTCAGGTACCTTTGGCTTGTAACACATATGCCACATATTTTTCTAACTTAGGAGAAGCTGTCTGAACAGTTAGCAGCAGCAGTAAGCAGAAAGCAGTACTACAAGTTGCAGTGGGTGCGCTCGGTTAGCCAGCTGCACCAGCTCCACGTTGCGCAGGCGCAGGACACACTTGCGATCAAGTATGTTATCCTAGAGGAGGAACTATCTTTACCCTATGTGGCTTGCATGGATTGAGATAAGAAAGTAGCCTAACCCTCTCTGGACGGGTGGTACAGCATGTGTACCGCGCATTCAAAAGCCCAGTGGCCGGGCGGCACAGTATTGTGCCAGCCATTCAATTGATTTAGGCCTAATAATTCGAACGCCCCGGCATTTGGACATTCAAGGCTAGAATTCCCCCGTCGGGGATGGGTTAAGCAATGTAAGGCATTGAAGCTAATTAACTTAAAAATGTATATTTTAAATTTACACTAGGATAGATAAAGAGTATTCTCTTGCTGGCTTGCGGATACCAAAATATGTAAATATTTCATCTGCTTAATCTAATTTACCAGATCTGAGGTTGTGAGTTCTTCCCCGGAGCCCTTCTACCCTTCCCCTAGTGGCGCAGTTGATCATCTACAGGAGGAGAGTCTCGAAGACCATATGCTCTTCCTTGAGCCAACAAGGGACGCTCGCGGCAACAAGGTCTCCCCTAAGAAGAGCCTTCAGGTCCGAAGGACGTCTGAGGTTGGCAACGGGGTGATGTCGGAAAGTGCTGGTAGACGGGGACACAGAAGGCAGTATGTGGAGGAGGAGGACTCAGAGCCAAGAAGAAGGTCGACCTCGAGCACAAGGCTAAGTGCCGGGGAAGTTGATAGATCCCACAGAACAATGAAGAAACTAGGGTTGGGTGTGGAAAGTGACAGCGAAGAGTTTCATGAGTTTCGAGAGCTATCTGCGCCTAGAAAGAGGCCAATGCAGGCCAGCCCACACAGAGGGAAGCAGGGGAGACGGGACCCACATGAGGAAGAGAGAGAAATAATGGCGCCAGATAAGGAGATGAAATCGCCAAGAACGGGGAAGTTGAACAGGAGCCTAGAGCTGGAACGGCTCATGAGGGAAAGGGAAAATTTGCTTGAGATGAGCGACTTTGAGCTGTATGAATCTCAGCTGCATAATGTGGAAAAGAAAATCAGAGAGGTTGTTGAGCTATAAGGTGACAAGAGTATTCATATGTAAAGAATGGGAAAGTCGCACTAAATGCCAGGAAATTATCTGGAGGTTGTAAGCAAGTGTATCAATGGGACAGGAACCCCTTGTGGTGTGATATCTCATGAGGAGGCAGCTGCATTGAGGGACTTGCTCTGCATGAGCTGATCCTAGAACATGAAGCCAAAATGTGACATAAATGCACAAATATAACGTAGAGTCTGATGAGCATATTTCTCTTTTTATATCTTATAGACTGGTAATACACACATGCAGCAACAATGATGGAAACCAGTTCAGTTTCAGAATTTATTTACATTTCATATTGAAAAGACAGAAACTTGGTGAAGTAGATTGATTAAAGTGTTTTGTGGAAGTAATTTATAATGAATAGGAAATAAAGATGTGGAAGTTGTTGAAATGTGAATATTAAGTAGTCACAAGTACTACTTTTGTTATTTATGTTTTTCTTTTCAATCAAATTAAAGAGACTTGAAAATAGGTGAAAATTCCAACTTCATTGTACTTTCATGTGTTGAATTTTAATGATGAAAACAAAGAGGCTTCCTGTATGTTAGTGCCGAAACAAAAACTTTTCATCATTTTCATATAATAGAGTTTTCCTGAGGAGGAATGAATTTGATTTTCCTCTTAACATAAAATAACATTAGTTTCATATCATTCTCATTTTATGTTTTTCATATGAGGGAAGAAGTATATATTTCCACCGCATATACACAGGAACACTAATCTTTCACATGCCTGAACGTGTCCTTACAAATTGAATACATTTTGGCATTGTCATCCAGTCCCTCCTCCACATTACATTGTATTCAGTGTGAAATGGTTAATGATAGAGAAAAGAAACCGTAAATATTGTGGAATTTAATTTCATTTATTTCATTCTTATATGAATAAGGAGTTAACTATAAAACATGTACAAACAGTGTATTTTTTCCAGCATAAGTTACTACAAAAGAAATACTGATGGTCAAGATTAAACAAAAAAATGAATGGTGTCCCTTGCCTGGCAGTCGTAATGGGCAAAGTTGGTGGTATTTGTAATATGTACTGCCACCCATTCTTATTTGTAGAAACAAATAAACTGTAGATAAGGCTTTAATACTTTTTTGCTTTGGCCTGTATTTTAGGACAAACACAAACATTACCAAAAATGCATGTGTACTTAGTTTATAAGCCTAAAACCTTAATATTTATGAGTACAATCAGAAAAGTGAGTTCCTGAGAGACCTTGGTGAACAGAGGTGATAAAGAGGTGTTTGAATCTAGTAACACGTGTGCTCCAAACCTGCTGGAATCGGGCACTGTTTTATCCGTGGGAGTATTTGGGGCGAGTAGATTTCGGGATTAAAGTGAAAGGAGGGATAGATTATCATTGGTACCAATTTAACCTTCACCAAATAAATGTGATTTTAACATCTTGACTAATATTTAGCCATAATTGTGACTCAGTAGAAAAGGGCAGTACAATCTTCGTATTTTTTAAAAATTGAATCTTGCATTCATTTACAGATCCATAACAATCCGTGTTATATTTTTCAGCTCGCATTGAAAGATAAACCCCAATAAATGGCCAAATACTGTATAAAGAGGGTACACTGCAATCATCCATGCAGTAATCAGGGGGCCAGCAGGTTTTTTACCAATATTCTTTAAAAATCCATGAAATCTGATGTAGCCTTTCCTGAACATTGTCTTTAATACTAGGAAGTAAATGTCCTAAAATGATGTCACTTTCATAGAAAGGGGAGTTCAGTTCAGTTCAGACAGATTTGCGAAGACGTCGCTTTGCCCAGGCTATATGCACGAGGCGGCCCGGCCTCTGTCAGCTATGAGTGCTGACTCATCTTATCTAATCTTATCTGATCATCATCGCTGAATTCAATTCAGCTCAGTTCAGAGAGATTTGCGAAGACGTCGCTTCGCTCGGGCTGGGCCTTTCTGACTGGATTCACATTTCTTCTCCCAGTGGAGATAATTGCTAGATCATCTGCATATGAAATGATCTTGCACCCCGCTGGGAGTGGAATGTCGAGAATGTTTAACATGAGTGTGTTAAACAGAGCCGGGCTAAGGACCCCTCCTTGAGGGGTGCCATTCTCCAGAGGCAAATGCCTGGAAAGGTGACCTTGGAACTTCACTCTGGCAGTTCTGTTCCGAAAATAATTGCCAATCCAGGCAAGCAGTCTGCCCTTGATTCCCTTGCGGATCAGGATCTCCTGAATGGCAAGAGGGGTAAAATGGAGGGGGGTAAAAAATACCTAATTTATGCCATGCATATTTAACTCCTTACTAAATAATTACTACTGATCAGACCCAAATTAGATATTGTCCATTAATAGTTTAATAAACATATGCATTAGTTACTTTTTTAACATTCTGCTTCATTTTTTTGGTTTTATATAAAAGCTTGATCAACAAAAAATTTATGGACAATGACAAAAATATTTTAGCTCATTCACTAATTTACAAGAAAAAATAATTCATTGTATGATAAAGAGCTTAAATCTGAGAAAAAGACCATGCTGCTTAAAATCAAATAAGAATTATAGTAGTGGTGGTTTAAATGCCTAATTTTTTTTAGAAAATTACTTCCGTAGTTTGTATGAATTTCCTGGGCTCCCAGAGTATCGAAAATGTCCTCCAGCCGTTTTTTCATTTCCTTTTTTACTATTACCTGCCCTCCTTTTCCAAATATTTTCAGCAATCATGGTGTAAGGTTCAATAGTTCATATTTAGCTTTATAGTCCTGAATTGACTGAGCGGTTGCAAAGTAGTCTTTTCTTTCTGGTATTAGTGTGTTTGGGACAGTATCTCCAAATACAATTGTGAAATGACTCATTAAGATCCTGTTTAAGACCATGTAAATGTCTTTTCGTTGGTTATTAATCTTTCATAAACCACTTCCACAAAGTTGAATTGTGTTTCCGGAAATGCAAAGTACACATCCCTTTACTGGTGACTTCTCTTGATAACTGCTCTTGAGTGGAGGTACCAAGAATCACATGATTTAGGACATAACTCTTGCTTAGGATTATTGTCTGTCAATTAAGAGTCATAAAATGTGGACATCATAAGCTTAATTTTTTTCTCTTGCAATTACTTTCTTTTATTAATATCTGCAAAATAACACTGCAGTCTTTCATTTACTCTCAAGGTAAGCTGATTTTCCCCCTAAAATGGTCCTTTTCATCACCATCTACTTCAATTATATTTAAATAAAATCTGAATTCCTGTTCCTTCTTCTAGTCACATGATTTATACATTCCCACCTGATAATTTCCAAATATCCACAAATACTGTAATTCTTTCCAGCATTGTAGGCTGAGCAACATCTCCAAAAAAGTATATTAATATTGGACAGTACGTCACTGAAACCTTTTCTAGCAAGTCAAAGCTTCTCCTGTCTTTAGTCCCCGAGATATACCTTGATGTCAGAGGAGGGGACATATCCACTCTTCACTTCTCATACTTATTGCCCATAACTGTTTTAATTCTGAACATCATCAAGCTTGAGTTCAGTTTTACACCTACGATTTCTTCATTGCCAGTGTCAAAAGAAGATGGTATTAACAACATATTCTCTGATTTTGTATAAAGTCAGGAGAAATTAGCCTCGTCCCCTCTTCACTACTTTTCCATAGTCTGTTTTGGGAATACTTCACCTGATCCCGCTAATCAGTTGTGAAATTTGGGGTTTAAACCGATGGCTTTGTTTCTATGAAAAAATAATAGGCAGTACTATCTAGGTGTATTCTGTAAGCACCATACAAGTTAAAATTGCGTCAAGATATAATCCATGTCTCAAGTGTGCATGTGCAATGTATTCCCTTTATCAATTTAATCCAGAGGCTGGCTTACTTTCACTTTCTTTATCTAATGATATGACAGTAGCTTTGGGTTTCTCAATTAAACACTATACAACTGAAAATATGAAGCAGGAAAAAGACACTTGACTTGGAAAAATCTTAAAATAGTTGTATAACTTTCAGCAAGGAAAATACCAGACTTTCAATCAATCTTTTCTTTGCCCATGTGTCTCACTGCTACTCCTGATTTTACTTACACACACGCGTATGTTTAGGTTTGTATCCTTTATTGCATTTACCTCGCTTCCTACTTTTTTTTTCTCGGTTTCTATTTCTCTTACATTTGTCAGTACTTTCATTATGCAAGTTTTCTGGGAGGCTTTCTTTTTTTTATTATTGTCTGGGAGTGAGAAGACTTGCCTTGCTTTCAGTACATTCTATTTTTCTAAATGTTAATCTTTACTTATCATTCCATCTTTTCACAGACATGTGTTCAAGAGTTTCAAAAATGTAGTGCTCTAAATGAGAGAGAGGCAATATCTGAGTGAGATTTCATAAGCTATATAAACTTAAATCTGCAAGTGGGCCTTCCACTATCAGTACTTAATACATTTCTGTCTTTAAGTAAAAACAATCTCCACTTCCGCTGTCATGAGGATTAAAGGAAATGCAAGGACAAATATCACCAGTTTACTGAGAGAAGCAGTGTTCAGCCTAGACCAACTAAGGCCTTTCTAACCTACATAGAGATTTAAAGTTATTTAAATAGCAATTACTTTCTTGTATAATCATTAAACCACTCCTTTAAACAATAAACTAAACAGGTGCAAAAAATATATAAAACTACAAATATAAATGTTCTAAGAAATTAATACAACTATAACAAAATAGTCTACAAGTTTTATATATCTCTATGTAAATCCTGAACCTTTTGTAACTTTGAAAGAAAGCTATTTCAAGAAATGACTATTTAACATGGGTTTGGAGAAAGTTCCAGGCTTAGCATTTGAATCTTCGAACGTCCATTTGATTATAACAGTAATATCCACATTGTTCTCTTATTCCAAGAAATAAACTCACTGAAATGAAAACAATTCAAAACCTTTCCTTTGTGCTAAATGCAAGCCCCAACCCGTGTATGTGCCTCTTTTCTTGCATTACTACACTGTGTTACATATACTCACCTATACGCACACTAAATCACAATTAAGGCACTCTTTAACATTCCAGATAACATCAGCAGGTGAGGAATGAACTGGACATAAACAGAAATTACCTTTCAGTAAATTATATAATACAATATATATATATATATATATATATATATATATATATATATATATATATATAATCCACAAACTGACAGTGACAAAGAAAAAATGACACAATTCAAAGCTGACTTGGGGGGAAATATAGAACATTCCTCCACCCTGTACACTCTCTTACAAGCTTTACAGATATAAATGTACTATACTATGACCTTATATACTTGAAGTGACATGCTCAGTGCCAGATAACTGCTATATTCCTATAAACTTGCATTTCCATCTTGCGAGTATCTTTTCACCTGGCAAAAACCTTCATAAACATTTCCCGTGAGAATAAAAGGTTATAGAACAAATACATTTCTACACATCTAACATATTTAAAGCAAAATTAAATATACTGTCAATTCCTCAATACATTTCTTGTAAAAAAGTGTAGCCATTTTGTAGATATAAAGTACTAGAAAACAAGATCATTTGTACATCATGTTAACTCTACCAAATGGTAAATATTGCAAGTTGAAGTATGCACCAGTGACCATGGATTTCTTATGAGATAACAATGGCTTCACTTTCATCTATTGCACAGAATGCTTTTAGCACAAAACCCCATTTTAGGTCAAACTTTGAGATGTCAGATTAATCCCTGGGAGAAATATTCAAAGTATCAAAGTATTAACACCCAAAAAGATTGGAAAATATACTCTTCTATTTTCAAATTTCAAGCATCATGATGTTTAGGTACTGAAGATTGTAGCAATTCTGAATATAAGAAACCCATTTCTAATACTGGTAAAACAGACTCTCTCTCCTTATTATGTCCACACTGAGAGAATAAGCTCATTTTCTCTATTTTGGTATGATATTAATTACCATATACCTTCTATAACACACACAGAAGGGATAACATCTCATCTAAATTTAAACAATATTTTTTATTTATATTTTTGTATAAATTTGGAAACAACAATGAAGTTCTACAATTATAAAGATTTTTTTTAGATTTATGTATATATCAAAACCATCTAAGAAAGTTGTACAGCATTAGTATTGGCTCTATACCAGGAAGTCCACACAAACAACATGCAAAATCCATAATGCAATTTGCAAACTCAAAGATGCAAATTTGCATCTGCATCTCTACGTGAGATGATAGAGGGAGTACCTTTACCAAAGAGATACAAGCTCTTTCACCTGAGAACAAATACTTGTCAAAGCCATCTGAGCAATAACACCAAACACTCTTTGAAGATTAACAGAAAATATGACTTGTATTAACTCTCTCTAAAGAGGAACATCAAGATATGTTAAGTAATGTTAGTATGGGCTTTATTCTCATAACGATAGCCCTTATGTGCACCAGTTATTTTACACCTACTTCTGTATTTCGTCATCTTAAAAAAAATTATCCATTAAGCTTGTACTTTTCTTTATACATTACATATTTCTTATTTTCTTGTTTCCATGATCTAAGTCCATTGACACAGGACATGCCCTGTTCACTATAGTTTTGTTTGATTAATTTTGTATATAGAGCACTTGGTCATTAAGAATTCAATTAACAGGCCTATCTGAACACCTCTAGTTACTCTATACCTTAAATAATTTTGGAAAAAAAACTTATTTCTATTACAATTATCATTATCAACATTATATTCATTATTACTATTATTAATGTTATTATTACTATTATCAAAACATCAGGAACAATAATAATAGTAAAAGAAATAAAAAAGTTCTTTCCCAAAAGTCAAGAAAAGGAGCAAATAGGTGAGGTCAGGTAGGCCTATTAATGACTCTGGTGATTAAGTGCTTGTAGAATCATCTGTGATGAAGCACTTGTTGAACCAACAATATATCAAAAAGTAAATAAATAAATAAAAATAAAGCAAAACCACAGTAGACAGTGTATGTATCCATGTACTCCTGGTGTTAACAGGTTAATACAGACAATAAATGAACCAACAGTGATCTGACCGACATCAGAAAGACCTTCACTTCTCAAATGTTCAACTCTGTGGTGGTGTTATTTATTCATAAAATAACACTAGCAAAATGGTAGAATGGTAAGAAAGTAACAAAATTATAGTATGAGAAGCGGTCCTGGCAATTATTTAATAATTTAACCAGTTAGCTACTGATGTAATAATACAAAAGGAGGCAATAGCCATTGACATCGTGCTAGTGAAGCTCCTGCAATCTTCATTCTTTGACTGTTAACCACTTCAGGTAGTCGTCCCCCAATCTGCTGATGTTATCAAATCTGCCATGACCTAGAGCTAATGCCACATTTGTGCTACTGACGAATGCTATGACAACTAATCCACACTTTACACAGTAAAAAAACAAAAACAAATATTTTTAGCCCTGTGTTTCTAGTGAGGAAAACTGTACACCTTTTATAATTATGCATATATATATCATATTTTCTTTTTTTTTAAGCAAAGGGTGATTGTGTATTAAGACCATCCTCACAAAAAGGCTCTGCTTATGTATTATTATTGAGGTGTGTACTCCAATCCCTAAATCTTGAAATGTGACTGAATATGTATTAAAAATAAAACTTGATATAAAAGCACACTACCTCAGGGATCATCTACAAATTATGTACTTGCACCCTATAGAAATTTCTGACCATTTTCTTTCAAATTTCTGTATGTACCACTCTCTAAAAAAATTATGACAATTGAAGTAAATCTAGTGGCACATATCATGGATTACTATTTAATCTCAAATATTATAGAATACTATTTAATATCTGACAGTTATCCCAATTTTCAAGTCACAATAAATAGTATAAAGTGACTGTGGCACCATTTCTTCTGATCTGGCAACAGTTGTTTTCTGTTATAAGTGATTGTGTGAATATTATCCTCAGCTGTGATACTACCAACTTTTCTCTACTCCCATGGTGTTTGTCATTCCTTGTTTTGTTGTAGTAAATGTTTTTTTTTTTTTTCAAAGCTTAACAATCATCCTTTCAGTACTAAGTGTATAGTTTAATATGTGCAATGCAGAGAAACTTGTCTGAATGTGTCCCATACCTTAGTGTTTGTTGTGAGCTTGGGTAGATGAACTGGTGACACAATCTACTCCCATTAAGAAAAACAAAAAGTTCACAGAATCTGGCAATAATTTCAAATAAAATTACTTTCAAATACCAACTTTAAAATCTGCCAGTATCAAGAAGACTACAAAATATAATTTTTTTTTTCCCTTTGAATCAATGAATATTTTTTTAAGTGAAGAGTACACGTATTCCCCTTCCTCCATCCTGATTACCCTCAGTTCAAACACAATAAATTTCTCTTGGTTTCCACTTTCCACTAGTACACAATATGACTGGCAGTAATGCAATCACCAGAGCTCAACACACTACCAAACCTTCCACCAATATTGATACAGGATCATAACTTAAATTATCATTCCTACTTCATGCTGTAATTAACTTAAAGCAGCACAAACTGTTGAACAGTTCAGTGAATAAGGAGACAGTTCAAAAACAAATAATAACCCAGCTCAGTAAAACCCTCAAATATGGAAATGAAAATTAGAAGTGCTTTAAATGTGTTCCTCCCAGTTCCTCTTTCCCTCTTCCCCTCATATCTTGTATGCTGAGAGAGAGAAGGACAGGGAGACACAGGAGGAAATACTAAAGTAAATCTGACAAGTATCTGGTTGACTACTGACAGTTGCGTCAAAGTGAGACGAGGTACATTTGTTGATAACCAGTCAAAAACATACTAATAGCACCTGCATGTGAGCAAAAGGAGAAGCATTTAGCCTAAGAATTGGCTCATTGGTTAGCAAACATATCAAATGCAGGAAAACTGACACAACTAGTGTAAATTTCCATGTCATCCTGTAACTTTATCATCACCTCAAACAAACATACATAAAAACAAGCACACACACAAACAAAAGACAGAGACAGCGCACCAGAATTAACACTGAATCAGTCTCCTATTGATTCTTGCTCTGCAGTGACCACTTACTAAGACTCATACATGTACACTTTAAACACCTTAGCCCTTCACCTTCCATCACATTTTAATGCTAATCAAACACAATCTATCAAAACTTGAACAAAGTCAAACTAAGTATCAGAGCTCAACCAAACACACAAATCGCTTCACTGGACACCTGAAAAGGACTGGCAAAGGGGAAATTAGGTTCCCTTTCAATGATGTAAGAACCTGCATATGTATGTAATCTTCAAGGATACAGGGCACAGAGGGCTGATAAAGGACTCTTTGGGTACATAGCTACAAAGGAAGGCTGTTTATATCATGGAGAAAGCACTAAATTAAATGTTGGAAAATGATCTGTATGATTTCCATACTGATATGGGTCAATTACCATCACTTGGGATAGGAACAGGAGTAGACAGGAGTTGGCAGGGTTAGGGATGGATTCTTCAAGCAGGACCTTTAGAGATGGCCAAGGTCATGTAATTAGCAGTTTACACACCCATCACTCCAGTGTGCTTCTGAGGCAAAATATATAAATTCAATAATATGAGAAAAAGTATCATGTCCCATGAAAATACTGGTCAGGTTGGAGTGTTGGCTACCTGCTAGCACAGGGAGTGGAGGAGAGAGGAGTAGAGGGTGCATGGAGCTACCAGAGACAAGCAAGTCTAATCAGCATCAGCAGCAGCAGGACACCACATTCAGCAGATCTAAGAGCTCAGGGCAGACAGAGCACAACGGCAGCACAAGGCAGTACCGTCACTCTGTCTCCTCGTTCTCTGTGGTTGAAGAGGGAGTGGTGGTGGTGGTGGAGGAGGCAGTGGTGCAGGAGTTGGCATGGCAGTTGGGTTGCTGGAGGTGATCATCAGAAGTGCTGGGGTCGGAGGACGTGATGGACGAAGGGGTCGATTTGGCTACGTCCTCCAAGGAACCTGCTTGGTGGGAGCAACACACACCTGTCAGGTAGCTGCTCTCTTCACCTTAAAACTCTCACCTCTCATTTACATTCTCAAATGACCTCTAAATAATGACAAGTGCTCAGGTTATATCAGTTAACAAGTGCTTTCTCACAAACAGACTAGTCGTTTTTGTTATAAGCTCTTAGGGGGATCAGGCACCGGGCCCTCGGCTGCCATACCTTCCTGGCTGGATGCTGGCTTTGCGCTAGACTGCTCAGATGATGACGCAGCTCCCTCCTCATCCCCAGAGCTGCTGCCTCCCGACTCTGTCAGGTTAAAGTTGTCAAATTCTTGAAAATTCTTTGAGAAACTAATTATCAGTATACACTACTAACTTTCTACTGACTTCTTATGACATTCTCAAAGCAAACTGAGCTTTAAAGTTACAGATAAATGAAGAATATAAAGTATTTGTATGATGTAATTTCCAAAAACAAAACAGAGGAAATGAAATTTAATATCTCCAATCTGACTGATACTTTCTCACTCTGCTACAAGATTAACATCCCTATCTAGTCTCTGTCCCTACTGTTGCTGTCTTCTCCTCACTACTCTCTTCTCTTCCTCCCTCTTCACCCCTACTTGCCTTCCTCATCCATTCCACCCTCCTCATCCTCCTCCTCTTCTTCATCCTCTTCCTCTTCTTCCCCTGATGAAGATTCTTGGTCCTCTTGCTCCTCCTCATCCTCTTCCTCCTCCTCATCATCATCTTCCTCTTCCTCCTCTTGATCCTCTGGTACAGAGAGAGAAGGTGGAGGCTGAGGAGTCAGATCCTCTAGACGAGGTGCACTTGGACGCTGTTTTCGTGCAGGATTCCAGTAGTAGCAGTATGCACATCTGAAAGCTGTGAAAGGTGAGGGTGTAAAGATGTATGAGAACTCTGAGCTGTACTTGTGCCTAAGCTGTTTGTTTTTAAAGGTAAGTAATATGATGCATGTACAAACACATATACACTCAAATACAGACACACAAATGTATGCACATACAAACACTCATACACACACACTCTTAAATAAAAAGTAATCTTTCCTTACCCAAATAGGGGAACTCATCTTTGAGCGCCATGCCATTGTGTGACTCACACTGGCGGCACACAAGTGCAAAGCGGTTGGCTGGGCCATCACCCACAAGATATTCCACGAAGCGGTCAAAGTAGCCCCGCTCCCTGGGCAGCACTGGCCGTGGCATGGGGGGGCCAGGTGGGCCATTTCCACTGCTTGAGGAATCTAGACCTGAAGGGACATCAAAGGTGACTCATACCATTCTATTTGATAACAATCATAATTCACCATATTCTGTTTCTACATCAATATTATCAAAGCCCTTCCACTTTAATCCTAAAACCTTATTGGTGTTAAACCTTCTCTCCCAGGGCCCCACAGCAGCAGAGCCCAGGAGGAACCCTGGATGACTCACGTGCAGGGTGTAAGTGCAGGACTGTTGCAGGTGTACTGTAGCTGGGGGGAATGTTGGCACTCATGGGGTGGCTGTGGCTGGGGGGTCCATGGGATAGAGCGGGGGAGGGGGACACACGCAGAGGGCTCGTACTACCCACACCTGGAAATCCCACAACACGCATGTCACATCCCCAAGGTGTTATTGAAAAAACTTGCACAAAATCTTTCACTACTGCTATGTTAAAGAATGTCTGAGTTACAAGTAAATATAAAAAAAGAGAATGTTTGGGTTACACTAAAAACACAATAGGCAAAATAAAAGCACACAAACTAGAATAAGAGGTTAGAAGGATACCTGAAAATAACAAAGGGCAAAGAATGAGAGAAATAAGTAAGTCCAAAACACCTGGAGAAAGATAAGGGAAAGAAGAAGAAGAAAAATAATAATAAATAAATAAAATAAATATATAATAATAATAATAATAATAAGCAACACACTTACAAAACTTGCAAGTCCAGACAGAAAGTTCACAAACATATCAATTGTCCAGGGTGTCCCTACTGACCTGGCCTGGTGGGTGCAGACTGGGCTATGAGTGGTGGTCTGGGAGGGAACCCTGGGGTCTGGTGCACCCCACTTGGCACCACTGTGGGTCGCACCAACCCTGTCGGAGGGCCAGGGGGTGCAGGTGTTCCGGAATTCACCAATCTTTTTCGTACTTCTGTTAGGTAAACAAAAGTAGGTGTAGCAGATTAGTGTATGTCAAAGTATTTGTGTTTATGGCTGGTGTGTCTGTATGTTAGTTTTTTTTTACATTTCTGAATCTGTCCAACTTGCACTTGTGCACATATATACATCTCACCTCCTGACTGCTGACTGCTCGGGGAGGGCATCCGCTGAGCCGGAGTTTGCACCACTGGCTGGGGCTTCAGCACCTGAGCAAATCATCATATTAAATAAAACATTTAACATAGACAATTAGGTTTTCAAACCATAAACCCCTACTATTCTCATACACTGTATAAACTGCAAATTATAATTCTGCACACCCTGTAAATTGAAAATCACTTTATATTCTTTTTCTAGTTATATACTTTTTAAAAATGTTTATTTAGTTTAAGCTTGTAAAAGCTGTTATTACAAATTAGTTCATTCATCTTTATTACAAAATGTATTATATATTTATCTTTTCAGATCAAATAAAGTTAAAATTTCAAGTTTCTACTCTTTCAGATCAAATAAAGTTAAAATTTCAAGTTTCTACATCAAACTTTGCCACACACTCCAAATCAAACATAATTTTTTATATTGATCTCCACTCTTGACTCCAAATATTACTACATATGAAGGAAAACATATTCTGAAAAAGTTTTAAAAATTTATATCTCAGAAGACACACTTCCAGCTTAATTGGGGGGTAAGTACACTAGAATTCATTCACTTGCAATCTATTTGACACTGACTGTATATACTAACTAATTTATCTATTAACCCTTTCCCGACGGGGCACTCGCTACGTGAAGTCCCCTATGCCGGACGATTGCAATATTGCATTGTAATCGTCACAATCGCATGAAGCCCTGGCATCGGGAGTTTGGCTGTGTCACACGAGTGTGACGCACCGTCGTCATAGGGTTAACCCATTGCAGACGAAGATAAATTTTCATGCCCAGCCTCCAGGATAGGTATTATTTTAGAGAGAGACCGCTTGAAGCAATATAATTTGAATCATCCCACTCTTTTTCTGTCATTCATTGTAAAACTAAAACGGTTTTTGTGTTTTATTTTTTTGTGTTTTATTGAGTTTAGAGACTTATATGTGCCATATGACAGGCTCTATCAGTGCTGCAGTTGACTAAAATTGTAGTATATCATCCATATTAGTTCATTATTTTCTTTATACTCAATGTGATAGAAGTATTGCTGTCTTATGGGAGGACAAAAAGCAACTTTATTTTTTTGTATTTTTGTGCTGTTATGAACGAATATGAAACATATAACCCAGTACAATAAAGATAACAAGAAGAGGTAGGGAAGAGGAATGAAACCTGTGCTTGTGACTGTGAGTGCCACAGTGAAAGGCATCTATATTGGCACAGGAGCACATTTTAGACACTGGGTATGGACTGAGTCACCTTCCTCTTCTTGTTCTGCCTGCACATCCTTCATCGGCGGTACTTTAGAGCAAGGGTTCATCAACTTAGTGTGTGCCATCGCTCTATAGAGACAGTGATTGCTAGAGACCATGGATGGGTGCCATTCAAGGCTCTCTCTCCTGCTGGTGCTGGGAAAAAGTGGTGCCATTCAAGGCTCTCTCTCCTGCTGGTGCTAGGAAAAAGTGGTGCCACATAGGTTTTGGACGTTAAGCTAGCACGATATTACGGTAATTATAGTAATTATGACTGCAGTAGCCATCATCACTCATTCCTTTTTCATAGCAAAATAAAATAGCACAATGATCCAAAATCCCCAAACGTCATGTACGTCATGACGCCCGACATCAGGCCAAAGCTCCTACGTCATGTATGT
>BOPN01002140.1:197500-202500 GCA_017312705.2 Penaeus japonicus
TTAAAATTTTATTTGATGCTTGACAGGTCTGGTAATTTTAACTTTCTCTAAATTAATAACTACATACTCGCTCTTTTATTTCAGCCTTTCATTGAGCACATAAAATTCCAAAGTTGAATTTCAAATCCTGTTGAGCAATTAACTTGATAATCATCTAATTATTGTCTTAAATTTGCTTATTAGGAAAAATTATCCTGCTGTCTCTTTTCATGACAATACATATATATAAAATCTTTGCCATAACCCACAACAGAAATTTACCTCTTTTAATCTAATCATATCATAGAAATTGGAAAAAATAGGTTAAGTATCCAGAATAAGACCAGACAAAGATACAAAAAATTAACAATATTGTCTTACAAAAGATACAACAATAACAGGCATCAAAATTGATCTGTACTTGTCAAGGATAACAGGACTATCTGATACTAATGTGGATACCCAGTGATTCAAGCATTCACTGGGGCAAAAGCCAACAAACCTCCACCAAGCATATACTGCAAGAAAAGTGAAAAAACTATCTTATAAAGAGTGAATACTTGTTAATTTACTGAGTGGAGATCTGTTGTCAACTGCTTGTTGTCAACTGCTTGACAATTATATAAAAAAATAAAAAATAAAAAATAAAAAATATATACATCTAAAAATGTGATGAAAATTTACAGATTTCATGCAACATCATTAAAACTGATGTCCAATTTAAATTTGACTCGACTAGCACAGGCTAAGATGTTGAGTGATAAAGTTAAACTGATTAAATACATTAAGTTTTTATTTATCAAAATGAACATCAACATCTTTAGAAATTAAAGCATAACTATCAGATAAAGAGTGAATACCCATGGCAGATTTACAAAGCCCTTTGCAATTCAAAATTTAATGGGAATGACATTCTCTCTCTCCATGACAACTAGTTTTATAAATAATAGAATAGTTCTCCAATGTAAAAAACACAACATTAAAGGCATACCACTAATACTTTAAATGTCAAATAATTAAAAAGGGAGAAACTATTGGCTTATCTCCAGCCAAAATACACCCTTTGACCCCTGACCTAACCCGTTCGCCTCCTAACGCAAGGACGTCAAACAAGGGTAGATAAAAGAACCCGAGGAGGAAAAGGTTGTAGAAGGGGTGAACACCGCCCAGGGAAGGCCAGTCCTGGTAGGAAAACAGGTAACCTCAAAGGGATATAATGTTACGTGGGAAAAAACTTTTCCCAGCCCCCAGATGTCGTGATTTTAGCCCATGTTTCAGCCCGTTTACTTTTCTCTAATTCATATCCCTGAACGGCGTGCGTTCCTCGACGTATTCCTCACCCTAAATCTTGAGATGATGAGTCCCATGGCGAGTAATTAATCCTTTTTCCCCTCAGAGTGAGTTCATTCTGTCTCCGCCTGCACCTCCATTAGGCTCAAAGGACGGACTCAAAACAAAGCCGCTGATTGGCCCGTCCGAACGGCGGGGATGCGAGGTAGGCGCTGATTGGCTGATTACGGTAAGGCGGGAGATTTGAATTTGATGATGTGGCAAAGGGAGGGAATGGCACAGTTATTTCGTTATCATTTAGCTGTTTTGCGGTACTTTTAGATGGCTGACAAGTTTTAAGGTTGGTATTTTGGGAATTTGATGTTTTATACATAGATATTACTGATCATTCATTATTGTAAACTCGAGATTTTATCGTTTTTCTCTTGTCTCCCTACTTATCTATTACACAAGTTTGTATTCCTCTAAATTTCTGCATATAAAGCATACCGTAGTGTATTTAAAAACACTCCCTTAAATATCACCCCACTTTGTTAGCAATTAAAAAATGCGTCATTAATGTATACAAACCTTATGTTAGCAGATTTCTAATTATTATTTCAAAATTTATTGCACACGCAAGCATACTTGTGCATTTCTAATTTCTGCAGTATCTAATTCTTTAATGAGCATTTGTGATTTTCTCGCAATTTATTATTACATTAGTATCTAAACTTCCCTTCGGCCATTTTCATTGCTATGCTTAAGAATCCACATAAAAAATGTCAGCTCGGCATTCATTCTCAAACATTCCTTTCACTCAAAGCTTTTATTATGTTCTTACATTGTTAATGACTTGGGTCTTCCATATGCTTATTTTTCGTGTTTTAGTCTCATATCTCCATAATGGTTTGATGTGTTTCTTTTTAAACTATTTATTCTGCGTATACAATTGTTTTCTTTTAGACTTCGCACGGTAAACTTTCTTAAATAAAACATTAGATATTTTTTCACTGTTGAAACATAATATATTTTCCTAACTACAACACAGGAGGTAGCAAGGAGAGGATGCAGTAATAAAACACAGAATCATTAGTTGATGGAAATGTATTAACCTGTTTCTTCCTGACGAGATCACATTCTAGAGAGCAACATTTTCGTATCTCTATGGCTCCCAGTACGAGCACCTGTTATTTACACGACTAGTCTAGCTTGTACTGTTACTGGATATAAAATAATTAGTTCCTAAATTGCAAGCATAATATTCACAACAGTCAGTCAATATTCTTTACATACCTTAATGTACATTTACATATATATATATATTTATTTATTTACAAACAATGAGAGCGAGTGAGCATTTAGTTAGACAAATCCCAGGTCTGTGTTGGTGACTGGCGTCGCGGGGGAACTGTGCTTGCGCTGCAACTTCCGCTTCTCGGCCGCTAAGTTCACCTCCACGAGGGTGTCCAGGCTGTTCACACTCGCGCCGCACAGGATCCTCTGCGCCGCCAGGGAGCCGAAGTTGAAGTTGAGTTCCGACAGACTCGGGTAGGTCTTCACCGACACGTTCTCTGCGTCGGGGCTGCTGCTGCTGTTGGTTTTGTTCGTGTCTTCCTCGTGCGCCTTCGGGTCCGGTTCCTTGCTGTCGTTGGAGATGATGTTGTCGAGCTTCCCTGAGTGTGTCCCGCCGGGCGCATTGGCCGGCGTCTTGTCGTCTGGCGCGTGCTGGTTGAGCTGGTCCAGGGTCTGTGAGCAGAGCTTTTTGTGGCACTTGTCCACTTCGGTGTAGCCCAAGTTCCGCGCCGTCAGATCACTGCACGAGCCCTTGGTGATATTGGCCAAGCTGTTGTTATGGTGCAGAACATTGTTCTTCAGTCCTTCTGGCCGCTGCGGCGACGCGTTCACCTTGCGAGAGTTGTTCATGTGGGAATGAGGAAGGTCCAACTGCAGGGCAGATCGGTCGTATCTCCCACAGTCCTTTTTCTCTCTGTTACTTTCCGCGTCCACTCCAGGTTTCTTATCTACCTTTGTTGCATTGGGGTCAGCATCTCTGGCTGAAGCAATGAGCGTGCTTCCCTTCTGATTTGGTGTTATGGAAGGCTGTGGTTCCTCCCCCTCGGCCTCACCTCGTATACTCATGGTACCGTCCTCATTTCTGAGTGCAGCTGACGTTAGTCTCACCTGGTTCTCCTCATTCTGGATATTCTCCTGCCTCTTACGCTGCGCCTCCTGCGAATGGAAACACTCCTTCTGCTGCCTCCCTTTGTTTCCATGTTGGTGCCTCTTCTTTTCCTGGTGGCTGCTCTCTCCGTCGACTACGCGCTCTTGCTGTTCCTTCCCACACTTTCTTGCTTTCGTTTCTCCAGACTTCTTGTTGTGACATTCCTTGCTCTGCTTAATTGCGGAGTCCTTTGGCTCTTTCCTCACCCCTTCGATGTCCTGTATTCCTTTCTTTGGGCCCTGGTCCTTCTTCGACCTGCCTGGAGACGACTCGAGGTCCTTGTAGCTGAGTCTATTGTCTGCGAGTGGAATTGGAGGCGTCTTGCACTCGCCGATGGTACGCGCTGGAGACCTGTGCTTCTGGTTCTTCAAATTGATCCTGCTCTCTGGATTCCTGCTTGACGGCGACAGTCCTAGTGGATGGTCCTCCATGAACTCTTTTAGGCTGTGCTGAGGATGGGCAGGAGTGCCCTGTGGCTGCGGGCGGTGGCTGGGCGAGCTGTGGGATGAAGGATGCGAGGACCGGTGGGCTGGGGACCCGTGCGAGGGACGGTGGCTTGGCGAGGAGTGCGGGGAGGGATGGTGGATAGGAGATCTGTGCAAGGCTGGACGGTGGCTGGGCGAGGCGTGTAGGACGAGCTGCTCTTCTGGGTAGAGGGCAGGCGTCGCGCTGCCCAAGGAGAGGTGATGCGACGAGGTCATGTGGCTGGCGGACTCTCTCAAATACTGAAAGTTATTGGAAATGAGTGGAGGCGTCGAGGAGTTCCTAGAGGTGGGCGGGGTGGAGGAGCGCGGCCGCTGGAGTCTGCGCGGAAGGGTAGACGACCTCGGCGACCAGCTCGGGGTCGCCATCCACCACTGCTCAACCTTGAGAAAGAGGAAGATGATGGGGATCAGTGATATAATTTAATGGGATTCATAGTCCCTCCTAACACAAATTAAAAATAAGGGAGCTTCCCATGAGGCTTGTTTCACATTGACTATTACATAATCAAAGAAATTTGATATGAAACAATAAGATTAGTGTACACAGTGTGTTACACAGATAACACATCAAACAGTACAAATATACACGAAATATCAACTACTACATGCATGTTACAATAGTAAAAAAAAAAAACAATGTACTAGACAACTGATCACTAAACACGAGAAGAAAAGGACTGAGATATTCCCACAGGCGTCGCAGGGAGGTCCGGTGCCTGAGGGCCTGGCATACCTGGGGCTTTTGAGACGTGGTCTGGGTGGCTACACAGTGCAGGTGCGTGGTAGTGGCAGGGGGGGCAGGGTCAGACCAGGCAGGGGGAGGGAACTGGGCAGAGAAGGAGGCCAGGCGGTTGCGGGGAGACACCCTCAGCAGCTTACTCAGCATAGACCCGCGCTCTCCTGCAGCACACGGGGACGGTTAGATTCCCTGGTGACTCACCGCGCTAGACTCACCGGGTTAGACTCCCTCTGGGATTACTCTTACTTACTTCATTTAAAGTAAAGTCAAGTGGAGATCTGTCTGAAAAAATAGCTAAGCAACC
>BOPN01002140.1:225000-227500 GCA_017312705.2 Penaeus japonicus
ACACTCACACACACACACAGACACACACACACACACACACACACACACACACACACATATATATATATATATATATATATATATATATATATATATATATATATATGCATATATATATATATATATATATATGTATATGTATATATATATATATATATATATATATATATATATAACTCATATATATATGTATATATATATGTATAACTCATATATGTATATATATATGCACATTTATATATATATATATATATATATATATATATATATATATATATATATATATATATGTGTGTGTGTGTGTGTGTGTGTGTGTGTGTGTGTGTGTGTGTGTGTGTGTGTGTGTGTGTGAGTGAGTGTGTGAGCGTGTGTGTGAGTGAGTGTGTGAGCGTGTGTGTGAGTGAGTGTGTGAGCGTGTGTGTGTGTGTGTGTATGAGAAGTTCTGCCCTCATGTCAGGGTCGTAACAAGCATTTTGCGTTGGAGTTGTTATAGCTTTTGCCCAACATTATTATGCATTGACCGACGAAAATTCCCTCAAAATATTTATTGCATGCATCAAATATATTAAATAAAAAACTTACGATAATTTTGCCATTGAGTAAAAGCGTCGCAGGATTCATTGATCTATCGATTCCATGTACATTTTTATTTGTGGGTGATAGGTAGTATACGCGGTAAATTCCTCTAGTCTGGCTCGCACGAACTTCACTTCAGATTACTGGGTGTTGTCACAGATTTACATGCCGTTGTGCCATGATTAAGGTTTGATGGAGACTTATCCTCCTTGGCAAATTTCGGTGCCTAAAAATTCAGTCTCGCTTAAAAAAACTGCCGAAGCCCAAAGCCGCAACAGAATATATTATCCGCGACCGCGTTTTCTTTCCATTTTCCTGCGTTCTTTTCTTCCTCCGGTTCTTGTTATCTAGTAGAAATAAGAAACGGATTTGAAATAGTAATAGCACGGGATCAAATAAAAATATTGCCTCCCTGACAGACAAATGTTAATGAGACCACAAAAAAACAACAACAGAGAAAGGAAAGTGTGTCATAAAATTACGAGGCGAAGCGGGTACGTCTACCAGGTTGAAATAAAGGCCTCTGCCCTGATGATCATTCCTCTGGTGGCGGAAGCGCTCCACTTCACTTCTGAAAGTCTATGGAGTTGGAATGACTGGATCAAGCTAGTAACAAAAGGTTCTGTCTGAATAGTGATAAAACATAAAATTGATGTAAATGCACTCAGTTACTGCATTATAAGGGATGAGTGCTTTGTTTTTTACATGTTTGAATTCCCAATCACTTACATATTGAACACAAAAGCCAAAGGATACCCCACACTCTAAAAAGGGTACTTTGAAGGAACGGGTAGTCTTGTATTTGGGGAGGAGGCTATGTAATTACTTGTTTCTAAAGTCCCCTATGTAAAAGTAGTAATAAAATGAAAAGTACAGAAATATTGACGAAAGAAAAGGCTCAGTTTAATGAATGGGATTTTGATGTCCAGGGGGATCTTCGTCACGGTGAGGTGTCGACACTGAGCTGGATCTTCGTGAACGCGGGAACGTCATCGCCATCACATCACTCTCCTGGAATTTGACGTTTTGTCTATTTTTTCAATCTCTCTATCTTTCTTGCCTTTTCTACTTGGTAATACATTTATTGTTTATTCTTCTTTATCTTACTCTATACATTCTTGCTTTTTTATCCAGGAAACACTTGGCTTATCTAAATATCTGCATATCTATCTAATGCATATATTTTTTTTTCTCACTGTCTCTGAAGCAAAGATAATTTTCATCTTTCCTACATTTCTTCTCCATTCCCCTAATTCATCTCTCTCTCTCTCTCTCTCTCTCTCTCTCAACAAATAGAGAGGGAGTAATTCGAGGATCATTGATAGAGAGTTCAAATTGTTCTAGCGCGGTGTTGATAGGAGGGAAAATATGGTAAGAATGATCCTGAAGAAATTATATTTCATTGGAGGCGGAGCGAGTATATGACAGAATGGTGAATGTAAAACTACAAGTTGAAGGGGTGATGACGACTATCATTAGGGCATATGCTCCACAACTGGGATGTGAATTGGAGGAGAAAGAATTTTTTTGGAATGAGTCAAATGATGAAGTGGTGGATAGGGTAACCAAGAAATGAAGAGTGTCTGTTAATTGAAGAGGACTTCAACGGGCATGTTGGGGGTGGAAACGGAGATGATTGATAGGTAAAGTGTCCAGGAGAGGAAAACATGAGAGCAGGATGTGCTAGATTTAAAAAAAAGGATGGAAATGGATATGGTGGGTACTAAGTCACCAAGGATCAACATAGGCAGGATGACTTATAAGAGGAATAGATGGTAAACGTTGAAGGGAGGAAGATTGTGGTGTGTAATTCAAGGATAAGGTGGAGCAGTACGGGCGGTGGTGAAGAGGTGCTGGTCAACTGGATAACTACATCAGAAGTGAGGAGGGAGACAGCTAGGAAGATACTTGGTGTGACTTCTGG
>BOPN01002141.1:0-2500 GCA_017312705.2 Penaeus japonicus
GAGATAGAAGTGCGAGTGAGGGGGGGGGGGGAGGACACACAGGATGTTGAGGAGAAGGAAGAGGGGGAAATAGGAGAAGGAAGCGGGAGGGAAAGGAGAGGGAGGAGGAGGAGGCGAAGGAAGGAAGAAGAGTAGGGAGAAAGGACGGGAGGGATGGAAGAATGAAGAGGGGAAGAAAAGGAAGAGGAAATAGAGGGGATGGATGTGCGGGGGAGGGGGGAGATGAAAAATTAGGCGAGAATGTGGAGGAAAAGACAAAAGAGATAGTCATGCCGCCCAAGATAAGATAGTGGAGATAAAGGAAGAGAATGTATCAAGAGAAAAAAAATAACCACACCATATGATGATAAACGACCACAGACGGTGAAGAAGCAATGAAGAACCGAAAGAAAAAAAAAAGAAGAAAGAAGAAATGAAGAACCGAAAGAAAAATAAGAAAGGAGAAGTGATAAAGATATAAGAAGATGACTAATGATTATCAACGGAACAACGGAGGAGAAGAAAGAGGAAAGGATAATGGCACACACGTGGCACACCTCCCTACGAGTACGTAGAAGTGCACTTACTAGGTCGATGGTGCACTTGAATTTTCATTTATTGTGATCAATACACCATAACTCGGAGCCGCCGCCAAAAAGAACAAGCGAGAAAGGTATCGCCATAGAAATCATGCCTATTTTTTTCCATGATTATGAAAATAACAATACTGTTATTAATTAAATGAGAGTGGTGATGATGATAATTATAATATAAGAATAATGAATACGAAATACTATCAATTGCAATTGTAGTTGAAGTTGCAATTGCACTACTATTAGTGATGACGATAATGATGACAATGACAATGACGATGACGATGCCGACGATGATGATGATGATAAGAACAATGATGCTAAATATAACAATGATAACAACAATAGTAATAATGATGATAATGGAAATAGGAAGAATAACAATATCAACGATAAAGATAGTAATAGCAATAACAACATCAGTAACAGCAGCAATAATATTCATTATTCTAATAATAACAATAATAATAATAGTAATAATATAATAACAATGGTGAAAGGAAACTCTCACCGTCCACCGCTAGAAAGCTTGGAACTGATTCGACGTCGAGCGAGCTTGCAACGTTTGCTCGCCCTTTGCAAAAACAAGTCACTTGCCAGGTTATCAATTGACGTTGCAACAAACACGAGGTTCCCACACTTAATTTTGGCAAGGTGCGCGCGGTCCCGTGTGTACACTGCATTCTGTTTACTGTATTTCCGCGCACGTTTGGTAATTTTGCACTGTAGTAATAGTGATTTAGACAGGTTTTGAGGTAGATTTTGATATTGCAGTTGTCACGGTTCATCAATTGCACACACGAAAACCTCACTGGCGAATGCATCCCCAAGCGGCTTACAGCACGTGTTGTACTCACCTCGGTTGCCAAGACCTGCGTGACGGCGACTCGTCACTCAGTGCCGCACTTCCTCCTCTGCACGTTGCACAAGTTGCCAGCCCGAGCGAGGCAATCGGGCAGTCTCCGAGCGCCTAATCGAAAGCATCCAAGTGCGCTCGTGTCCCGGCACACTCGCAAGGAAGAGGGATCAAGAGGCAAAGCCAACAGAGCCACGGCGTGTCTATGCCCTTCGCTGCCACTTGACTCGCACAGTTGGCGCGCTCTCCCCCGGGTTCCTCCAGGTCCGTCCGCCTCCAGCTCAGCACCAGCGGGTGGGTGGGGGTAGAGGAGGGGGGAGGGGGAGGAGATACGCACACACGGAGGGGCAAAAGAAAGAGCGACAGGGAGAGAGAGGGAGAGCAGGCCGCTGCGGTCTTCCCTCTGTGCCTCCCCAGCAACACTGTCAGAGCAACATGGACCCAGGCAACTCGGCGCGCTGACTTAACACACACGCACACACGCGCACTGCGGGCAGGGCGTGGTGCAGCCGTAGGTTATAGGGGTGTTGGTGTGGTGCAGGTCGTGGTGGCCATGTGGTGTTATGATGCAGGATTGACATCGTCACTATTTATTTGTATATTTTTCGTTAGTATTTGTTTGTTTCTTGAACGGTGAAGGTAATAGTGCAGCACGAAATGCTGTCCAGTTGTGTGTCCATAAAATGCATAGGTTTATACCGTGACTATATGTCCCTCGAAGTGGCCAACTTCCCGTGGCCTGGCCATATCTGGCCGAGAAGCCAATTCCTGCGAGCGAAGTTCAGGCAAAATGTTTTAATGTCAGTCAAAAGAACCTCGCAACTAATTTGCATGAGGCTGTCGCGAATTCAGAGAAAATATCATTTCCTTTTTCATTTTATACATACTACCTTGTATTATCCTGTCTCCCTTTGGTGTAACTTCAAGGTGTCTGAGACTGAAAACGATATGCTACGATCTTGACTTCATCCATGCAGTCATGTGTAGAACAGCTGTACACACATGGATTCATCTACGCAATCCAAAAGGACTGCAAACGTCGTAGACAGCATTCCTAAATACTCTAGATAGC
>BOPN01002141.1:25000-27500 GCA_017312705.2 Penaeus japonicus
TGCAATCGTCACTGATTTCCTCTCCAGTGCCCTCCTGGTGACATCCCTCCACTTAATTCTCTCTCTTCCAACGCTTCTTCCTTCTGCCCTGAGCTCTTTTTTCTCTGTTGCCATCTCCCTTTTCTTGACGTGTCCATATCATCGGAATCGGACCTCTTTGCTTTTGCCTGATGTCCTCCCATTTCAAAAATATACTTTATTCAATATGGACAAAACATATAACTGCATGAATAGAATGTGTGTGTGTATATGTATGTATGTATGTATGTATGTATGTATGTATGTATGTATGTATGCATGTATGTACTCTGTAGATAGATAGATGGATGTCTATAGACAAAGACATACTTAGGTAAATAGATATAAAGATAGATGAACAGGAGCTTCCCTGTGCGTTATTGTATTCCTATATACAAACCCAGAGAAAGAAAGAGCTAGAGATTAACAGACAGACAGAGAGAGAGTGAGAGAAAGAGATAGATAGAGAGACAGATAGATAGATAGATAGAGAGAGATAGGATTACATACAGACAAGCTATATAGTAAGATATCTATTTTTTTCGAGAGACAAATAGAAGGTGGTATATAGTCAACCAGCTAGACGTACTGACACACAGATGAATAAACATTTAAACTAGTTGACATTTAGAACGACAATAAAAGTGACAGAGATGAATAGAAAAACATATGAACGGGTAGAAAGATAGATAGACGCAGAGAGAGAGAGAGAGAGAGAGAGAGAGAGAGAGAGAGAGAGAGAGAGAGAGAGAGAGAGAGAGAGAGAGAGAGAGAGAGAGAGAGAGAGAGAGAATGTGAAGAAGAGGTAGTAAGATTTATGAGAGAGGTGGAGTAATTTCTCATGTCATCAGTTGACAGAGCGGAGGCTTCTCAAGAGAGGTCAGGCCATTTGAGACTGTCAAGGGTAGACTGTGTGTATTTAAGTGTCCAAAAACACAATAACGTGAGCAAAAAGCCGAAATGAAATACAACCACAACATAGAAAATATTAAATCCGTGACGTTTCGAGTAATAATGATTTCTTATCAGAGAGTGAATAAGTAGTTTTGTTTGACTCGAACCGTCCCAATCCTACTGTATTTCCTCATCATTGTGTTTTTGAGCGTTCCTTTGTTTATCGAATACATCGTCTCTCCATTAAACTTTTCAGCTCCTTATCATCATGAATAAACGAGGAGGCCACATCCAGTGAATGTGCGAGCTCGCGCGCGCACACATAAGCCTCATAAGACCCCCAGATGCGTCCAGAAGACGCCGCGGAACTAATGACGAGCCGATAATTTATTCATGACAAAATAGGGTCATTAAAAAAGGTTCCCTCAAATATTAGCATTACTCGTGAGGAAAGCGATTAGTATGCAGAACGGACGGTTTTTCTGAGCCTTCAATATAGTTCCTTCTAGACGCCCAAAATCCCCCCCCCCCAAAAAAAAAAAAAAAAAAAAAAAGTAAAAAAAAAAAAAAATAATAAAAATAATAAAAATAAAAAGAAAGAAGGATAATCTTCAAGATAAACAGGTTATCTGAATCCAAGGTCATCATCATCACGAGATCGAAATCCTCACCGTTTATCATTATCTGGCAGCATCCAACTACACACCTAGTGAAGATGGCCGTCGTTTAGGCTAACCTGCTGTCCCATGTAATTTATAAGTCGCCGATGAAGCCCTGCACACAAGGCTCTACCGCGTGTGCGTAATGTATGTGTGTATGTATGTGTGTGTGTGTGTGTGTGTGTGTGTGTGTGTGTGTGTGTGTGTGTGTGTGTGTGTGTGTGTGTGTGTGTGTGTGTGTGTGTGTGTGTGTGTGTGTGTGTGTGTGTGTGTGTGTGTGTGTGTGTGTGTGTGTGTGTGTGTGTGTGTGTGTGTGTGTGTGTGTGTGTGTGTGTGTGTGTGTGTGTGTGTGTGTGTGTGTGTGTGTGTGTGTGTGTGACTATGTGTATGTGTATGTGTATGTACATGTGTGTGTACGGTGTGCTCTCGCGGTACCGATGGCTGTTTTGCATAAATTAAAAGAAGTTAATTCAACAGATAGAATACATAGATAGACAGATAGATAAATGGAGAGAGAGAGAGAGAGAGAGAGAGAGAGAGAGAGAGAGAGAGAGAGAGAGAGAGAGAGAGAGAGAGAGAGAGAGAGAGAGACTAAAAAGATAAAAATGACACATACTAATGTAGAGACGGTTACCTTTCGCGTGATGTGAATGTATTATAATGAAATGCTTGGCAGCCTTTCAATAAGAGTAACAGTAACAACAATGTAATAACGAGAACGAAGATGGCAATTATTATAACATGATTAATATTGATGACAATGTTGCTTATGAAGCTTATGATGATAATGCTGGCATGATCATTATGAGGGATATTTTTAATTAACATCATTGCACAACAATAGCAACCATGATTATCATCATCATTTCCGTTTGCATTATCATATATATAGTATACCTATCGGTGTGCAATTCTCTCTCTTTCTCTTT
>BOPN01002141.1:32500-37500 GCA_017312705.2 Penaeus japonicus
AGAATCGAACCATGTGAGAGAAGGTACATGTTAATACATTAAAAAGAAAACATGCCGAATATTTCGAGGCAATGCTCATGATATTCCTACCTCCTTGAATCTTTCGCCGACTGAAAATAAAAATACGTAGACAAACATACTTACAAAAGAATAACATACAAACCATCCACATACGTAGACAAACATACAAAAGAGTAACATACAAACCATCCACATACTGAATCCAATCCTTAATCCTAGTTCCACAATAAACCACAATCCACTAAAAAGTCCACCAAACAAAACGCGTCTTGAGCAAAGTCTTCCACAACGTTTCCCCGGCGATCGGAAGTGCGTCGCCGTCAACGTTATCCCTTTTATAGGATTCTAAAAGCCAGCGGAAGAGGCAGGGCGGCTCTGTTGTTTCTCCCCGTGCCATAAACTCGGCTTCATCTCCGGTGCTTAAAGGCTGTCGATCCTCGCCAAACGGCCTCGCGGGGGGAGGGGGGAGGGGGAGGGGGAAGGGGGGGGGGGGGGGGGGGGGGAGAGAGAGAGAGAGAGAGAGAGAGAGAGAGAGAAGAGGGGATGAGGACAGAAGCGGAGAGAGAGAGCAGGAAGAGGAAGAGAAGAGGAGTGTGATCTGCCATTGAAACGAAGAGGGAAAGGGGAGACAGCTATCCGGCGATTTTAATAGCAAAGATAAAGAAAGTTGGAGAAAAGGGAGAGAAAAAAAAAACGACCGAGAAAGATAAGATTAAAGCAAATGGGGGAAAGGGGTGAAGATGAAGAGATAAGAAAGTGATGGGTACTATAAAGGAGATTTTCCCCCCTTTTTTTTGGATAAAGACCGAATCAAAATTAAACGAGAAGGTGAGGACAAAGTTATTCTCTACGTTGGAGATTCAGGCGGGGGTGGGGTGGGGGGTTGTCCTCGAGCCTGAGACATCCCGCACTACCCTAAAAACATCTTAAATACATTCAAGATAATCCAAATTGTTTTTCGCATAGGCCTACTAAGCTACCTGATAATCATAGACCGGAAACATGCCATACGAATTCTTATCTTATCAAACACATTGTTGCGCCACATGCTGTAAATATGTAACTATATGCATTCACGTGACTATGACCACATTCATCTTAATCAGAAAATAGTAAGAAATAAATGGACATGTACAGAGTTCACTCAGTATGATTACACACAGAAACATAAAACATGCATTTGCGGTTCTGCTTGCCAAAAAAAAACATAAATCAAAATCCATCATAAAAAAAAAACACACAAGAAAGATAAAATCCATCTTCATGAAGAAAATTATCTTTCTGAAACCCGTCTATAACTAATGTCTCCTTTCCATGCGCCTGACAGTTCGTCAAAGTCACCTGTGCGTCACTGGTAATTTACGAGCGTGTGTCGCACCTACGGTAGTTCACGCCTCTATCACATGAACGGAAATACATGTCCTCGGGATTGTAATTAGAGGGTGTCAGCGTGTTCGAAATGCGAAGAGAGGTTGTCAGGCTGTCTGTCATAATAAATTTTCGACATTCTTCTAAAGTTCGTCGGATTGAGCGCACCCGCGGGTTGTGTGTTTGTGATTGTGTTTATATTTATTTGTAACTATTACTCTCAAGTCTGTCTTTGAACGGTGTACATGTGCAAATGTAAGTATGAGTATGTACATGGGAGTATGTGTTTGAATTGTGTAACTATTTGTTTGTATGTATGTATGTATGTATGTATGTATGTATGTGTGTGTGTATGTACGTACGTATGTATGCATGTATAAATGCATGCCTCTATGTACGTATAAATGGGTACAAAACAAAAGAGACATATAGTGGACACATCATTACTTAGAAGGCGGTTGATCATACTTTCTGTCCTCTGCCTGGAGACACGACAGTAGCCATAAATTCAGCGATCGACACATGGCATAAATAATACATTAAGCGTATATCCCCGGTGTTGCACTGTGCTTTTTCATATGTCTGTGGGTAACTTTCCTAATTAATCTGAGGTCTGTCTGTATCTCTCAATCTTAAATCTTTCTCCGAGCTCTCTCTCTCAATTTCTCTCACTATTCTCATCTCATTCTCTTCGCTGTAGCTACGTGCCGGTTTAATCTTGCAGTTCTCTGTAAGCAATTAGTCTGCAGTCAATATACATCCATTATCCTGGTAGACTACTATTACCACTAACACCAAGATGCCACAACCACTCTCGAAACTCCTCTTTTATGCATGCCTACACACTACGCCAATTACTCTTCTTATACTTCACACCTTCTCACAAAGCCCTCAACCACCTTTCCCACACCTTCCTAACCTAAAAAAAAAAAAGAAAATGCCTATAACATGCAAGTACTTACACCTTCAACATGTTTACATTCACGCCCGGGCCCATGTCAATCGATAAGCTTCCATTAGCGAATGTTTTCTTTTCGAAAAAGCAGCTTTGCCCACAAGCCACCCACAGTCCGCCCGCTCCTCCCTCCACCCACACTACACCACACTGCATGCACACAAATACCCACGAAAAAAATCCACTTGTTAAATCTCCTTCCAAAATGTGAAATCTTGCCTTCGAGACGCTGCGAACCGGTGTCGATACATCAAATTTTTATCTCAAGCGCGATACACACTCTTGATACAATACGATTTTTTTTTTTTTTTTTTTGCTCTTCTAAAGCATAAGATGGAAAGTATAGGATTACCGCACTTTCCTCCACCTCCACCCCATAGCCCATACCCCTCCTCCACTCAAAAGCCCCCCTGTAGACCGGATCAATAAAGAAGACGGGGACGAGGTCTGGTAGCTGGTTCGAACCATACTTAACCGAGTCGCTTTTTGAAATACGGCCCGTAAAGTCCAGGTTAATTAGAGCAGCGGCCCTAACGTATAGCCAGTGGGCCCATTAATTGTAACAGAGCCGCATCAAGCGATGGGCAAGCGGTGTGGGTATCGGGAGGGGAGGGGGTAGAGGACAGAGGGGCAGGGGGGGCCGTGCCCCAAAGGCGGGGGTGGTATTGGAAGGTACCGAAGGTGGGAATTATCGAGTGAGGCGGCGCTGTATAAGGTATTATGTAGACACAGAGGGTAGTAAGGTTGTCTGAGTGTCCGGAGGAAAGAGGGGAAGGGAAGGAGGGGGGGGGCGGAGGGGGTAGTTGTGAGGATGGGAAGGGAGAGGAGGGGCTAGAAAGAATGGAGGGATGTGTGTGTAAGTGTATGTGTGTGTGTGTGTGTGTGTGTGTGTGTGCGTGTGCGTGTACGTGTGTCTATTTATCTATCTATACCCCTCCCTCGCTTTTATCTTCCATCCTTCTTTCATCCATTCTTCCCTCCCCCATATCATTTTTTCCATTGGGAGGGAGACCAGCAAAAAAAAGGGAACAGGATAGGTTAGTATGTAAACATAATCTAGAGTTGTGTAGAAGTAACAAAATCACCTGACAATGGTAAACTTAGAAAACTACATAATATTAAAATCTTTCCAAAAGGTATTTGAATGGTGGACTTTTGCTTACTTACCTACTTTTCCAATTACATATTTTGTATTCGGCTGTTCTTCTAAGAATGATTAGCCATTCTCCACAAAGTAATCCATTATAGACCTATTTATGACTTCAACTTTCACTTTGACGAAAATAATCAACAGTATTTCCTCTTTCGCTTGAAAATGTCAACTGTCAAAAGAATCATTTGATTGTCGTTAATCAGATGGTTGAGGTGCCAGATTGCACTTACTTTATACATTTTATTCGACAAATATCAACATCATTTTAACATTAAACTATTTGCATGCAAACATTGACTTCGTCTAAATAACATTTATTGAATAACATTGTATATGTTGATTTTGTTGATTATATCTATTATGCAGTCGGAGAAAAATGATCATCGTACATCTACATCACACAACTGTAAATCAGCTGTTGTTATTTTTGTATTGCTGTACGTGTTTTAAAACTACATATGTTGATAATAATAGTTGTGTACTACTAATCTATTCAAAAGAATGCTCAGTAAAAGACTTACGAAGCAAAACACTATTGTAGTGCATACACTTATTAACGAAAAATGCGATGCTCAAATTTCCCGACAGTTGGAAGCAAAACTTTTGAATTGTCTGACATGTTAACGAATCTTCGATCACGGGGAAAAAGATATTTCTTTTTAAAAGATATTCAAAATTCAAGTAGCAGTATATTGCACTAACACACAAAAAATAATACAGAGGCGAGAAAGAAAAAAATAATCAGAAAAAAAAAGAAATACACAGTGCAGAAAACAAGACGAAAACATACCGCAGACAAAAGAAAGAAAAAAACTTTAGCAAACATGCATCACAACGATTTTGAAATTTGCTCAGATGAATTTTTGCAAGATCCAAGTGATAAAACTTACAATGCAGATATTGTCACAACACCTGAGTGTGTTAGTTCAGAGCACTCGGTCCACAAAAAGACGTCTGGGCGTTAACATTCCACACAAAAATGATATACCATTATCAATGCACGAAGTTCACAGAATCATGAAGACAGAAGTTCCATGTCATCGTAAGTTCTCTTTTATGCCTTTAAAATTCGTTAGAAAGCAATCGTGACAATTATAATAATGTTCTTGTTTAAGGAAGGAAAACTGGTCTTTAAAAAGTGGAAAAAACACTGTTCTCTTTTAAATAACTGGAATGTTTAATGTATATTGCTGTAAAATAATATACCACTGGACCTTTCATTATAAAAGGGCTATACGATGTACAAAAAATGTGTTTATATTTTCTCTCGTATTTGTTTTAATGTGTATAAAAAGAAAGGGGGAAAATCCCAGCACTGGGGAATTCTTTATTCAAATATAAAAAGATAAGTATCAAAACAAATCGAATTTCCTGGGACTTCAGACGAACTGACTTCCTGAAAAAAAGAAAACCTCTGAGAAAACAAACGAATAAGAAATCAGGAGAAAAATGAATGAATAACGAACGAACAGAACCACTGACCAAAAGCCTCGCCTCCCTAAG
>BOPN01002141.1:50000-52500 GCA_017312705.2 Penaeus japonicus
TGGGGATGGGGATGGGGATGGGGATGGGGATGGGGATGGGGATGGGGGATGATGGATGAGGGATAGGGGATGGGGGATGGGGAATGGGGAATGGGGGGATGGGGGATGGGGGATGGTGGGTGGGAGATTGGGGATGGGGGATGGGGGATGGGGGATGGGGGATGGGGGATGGGGGATGGGGGATGGGGGATGGGGGATGGGGGTGGGGTGGGGGATGGGGGATGGGGGATACGGTTGAGGAGGTATGGGTGCCTTATATAGAGATGATAACAGATGAATCATCTAAATTTCGAATCAATCGATAGATACAACGATGGAAGTAAAATGAATAAATGTATTTGAAGCTTCAATTTGATAGACTAGTCAATAAGTTCATGAGTAAATGTCTTTAGTAATGCTTATGATCTCGTTGCTCACCTTCGATTGCAGTGCTTCCAAACTTAATAAGAATGTTGAAATCAGTGATAAGAGACAAAAAGGTTATTTAGGGATAAATCACGAGGATTCTATTTGATCTTATCTCGTGTGCTTCTTTACAAGGCAACATTTCCAGCCTGAGGTCTTCAATCTTCCCCTTTCCTCTGCCATTCCTTCCCACAGCAAAATCCTTATTCTCTTTCGCTTCTTCTTCCTAAACCTTATTCGTCAAAACTTTTGAATCCTATTTCCTCCTCTTCCTCTCTCTCCTTCTTAATCCCTCCATCTCCCTCTCCTCCTCCTACTTTTCTTGCTCCCACCCTCCGTCTTTCTTTACTCCCTCCTCCTTTTCCCCCTCTTATTCCTTCTTTACCTCCCCTTTCTGCCCCCCTCCTTTTACTCACCTCCCCCCTTATCGACTGTATCCTCTGCCTCCTTCGCCCCTCCTCCGTCTCCCTTTACCTCCCTTTTCTCCCCTCCTCCTTTTACTCACCTCCCCCCCCTTATCGACCGTATCCTCCGCCTCCCTTTACCTCCCTTTTCTCCCCTCCTCCTTTTACTCACCTCCCCCCTTATCGACCGTATCCTCCGCCTCCCTCGCCCCTCCTCCGTCTCCCTTTACCTCCCTTTTCTCCCCTCCTCCTTTTACTCACCTCCCCCCCCCTTATCAACCGTATCCTCCGCCTCCTTCGCCCCTCCTCCGTCTCCACATCTCATCACACAGTCACCCGGTCGGGCCACCAAGTCCAACGCATACAATAAACATGCGATCTTCCACTTGCTATTCTCCTCAAGGCGACTCCACACAAGGTGTCACTAAATCATTCTTTGACAACCGACGCTATTGTGTTTGTTCAATATAATTGTATTAAAGGTAATTTATAGTTCCTGTGCATCCATCTCTGTGTGTCAGTCATGTACACATCCGGGTATTTATCATTGTTTGTTTTGATGTTGAATGAACAGAAGATGGATGAATGAAAGTGACAGACAAATGGGTGAATCAGAGGATGGCCAAGTGACAGATGTGTAGGTGAAAGTTTAAATCTACAAAAAGGAATGAATAAATGCATATGAATATAAAAATGTGTATGAGCAATATTTTTTATATAAATAAGCAGAAAAAAATATATCAATGAATGAAGAGAAGCACAAATGAGTAGAGAAATATGTCAATCAATATAGTATAATTACAAATCAATGAGCCATACGATACACAGAATCAACATGTAAACCAAATAACCCGATAGCTTAAAAAAAAACAAAAAAACTTCATAAACCAATTTCTCCTCCTTTTAGTTTCTAATCTAAGAACACCACATGCCCACATCTCTCCTCTCCCTCGCTTCTAATCCGCATCATACACTCCTTAGCAAACAGCCGCCTCAGGCCCTCAACACAGTATTATATATATGATACTTTTCACGCTAAAGGATGGAGGCAATTACCCGTTGAATTCGGGTAATTATCAAAGATATTTTTCTACCCACTTGAATTATCACAGTAAATGATTTCCTTCGTGTTTCATTTTTCTTTGATCTCGCTCTTTAATATTCATGATATAAATCTACTTCCATGCGGTATGCAGCTCGGTTTCCAGGTTCTTTTCGTTCTCTTCTTTCTTTTCGGCGACTTTTTGGTGGCTTTCTTTTCTCTCATTTCGGTAGACAGGCAATTTTCAACGTTCATCGTTTAATGAGTTTCAGCTCGTGATCGAGAGAGCTGTGTACGAACACGCAGCGAGTGCTTTAGGGATGATGTACCGGCATATGTGTCTGTTTTTCTACATTTGGATACACGTATATGCATGTGTATATAAATGTATATCTGTCTATCTATCTATCTATCTATTTATATGTATGTCTGTACGTGATTCAGAAGCATATAAGTGTTATCATTCAATATTTGTAAAGCACTAAAACACTGTTAATTAGGGCGACACAAACATAACGTCGCAGAAGACGCCTTATGCATGCGCGCACGTGTGTCTGTTCGCATGTAGGTTAATGCTAATTTGGTTCCAACGCACATTTCAAGCTCTATCTTCAACCTCTCCCACAAACAAACAAACAAACATACACCA
>BOPN01002141.1:72500-75000 GCA_017312705.2 Penaeus japonicus
ATTTACGGAACATCTGTTCATTGTTATGCCGAAACCACGTCAAAACAATGTTTCTTTATCTGAACCAAAAAATAATAAAAGCATTACTCCTGGCCGCATATTCTCACGTTTCACTTCTGACATACACCGGTGGATGTTTTCAAATGCACTCGTTGTGGCCTGCGAGAGTGTTTGAATGTGACGGGGACGACCGTAACATTCAGCGTTTAGAATTACTTCGACTTTTAAATGAATCAATGATGAATAGGTAATGAAACTCTATTTTGTTCATAGGAATTAATTAACGCTATCGACAACAGTAAATTAAAGCAATAAGAAAATTGAGCCAGTGATTTCCCAATGATATTAAACATGTTTTTAATAATATTTTGAAACACGATATGGAAATAAACAAGATTGGAATGAGACAGGTATTGTGTATCAAGGGATATCCTCTTCGATAAAAATAGCATCAGTAAATGTACAGCATATGCAGTAGGAATACAAATAGTTGTTGCTAAGCGGAATGTCTGGCAAATAGCAGTAATAAACGATGTAAAATGCTTCAGATTATAGGCTTATATTTGGAAGCAAGGCTAATTCAAGTTTTTATATTGTATATGGAAAATGTTTAAATAAATGCATGCGCCCGTGTGTCTGTCTACATATCTATACATCTGTCAATAATTCATTAATGATTTCTACGTTCATTGATGGACATATATATATATATATATATATATATATATATATATATATATGCACAGTATATAAGCTTTTGATAATTATGCTGTATACTTACTTTGAATCCAATCATTTTTCTCTCCGTTAACGGCGAAGTGTGGAGAGAGGTAATTAAGACAGCCAGTGAGTGGGAAGCCACGATCCTGCAACTCAGTCTGTTCTTGCACTGTGGGTAAAAAAATACAACGGAGTTAATCTAGTGCCGACATTCAAAGTGTGTGCGTGTATGTATATGTGTGTGTGTGTAGGTGTGTGTGTGTGTGTGTGTGTGTGTGAGTGGTGTGTATGTGTAATTGTATGTGTGTGTGTGCGTTTATGTTGAAGTCATTTAGTATATATTGTAAATATGTGTGATCTTTACAAGGTGACACCCGTTATGGACCCAATCACCAAGCTGACCACAATCAAAACAATTTCCTCGTCTCGGCTATACTTCACAAGACAAACAGCTCTCCCTTTAACGCCAGACATGAAAGTAAAGCTCTTATTTATGCGCCAAGTTATCACGCCCGGCCCATAGGTCACCGCACCGTGCCGATCGGGACACTATATGGTCTTATGCTCGAGGAATCACTTCGTGTGCTATTCTGCTTTCTACGGATGACTGGGTATACTCTCCCGCTCTGCACGGCTGGCTGGACTCACTTGCACGCTTGGAGCATATGGCTGAGTGCACCATTTTGTTCTTAAAAGGTGGTTAAGTGCATCGATTCTCTCTCTCCGAATGGCGAAAATGCATTATTCCGCGTCGGTCACAGAGTAAAAGATGTAGGTCTTCTTCCTATGGTTCGGAACTGAATAGGATTCGCTGTGCAATATCTAATGTGTCTTCTACCTCTATGGGTCTCTGGTTGTCATTTCTCTTCCTCTATATGGCTGGATTAAAGACTGTGACAAACGGTTCATTATCAGCAACGAAATATTTTCTTGAACAATTCCGTTGTCAAAATTCCTGGTGTAGATCATGTGACGTAAACAATGAAACATTCTGAACACGCATCCTGGTCTCTTACGAAACGCAAGACGAACTCAGACTTATTATTGTGTGTAAATCCAAGTATTTGCAACTAATCGCGAATTTGCATATAGATATAGACGTAGGTGCATTATTTCCTTTCCAGAAAACTTACCAATGTATGATAGAGAGAGGTGTCAGAACATTATTAATTCATCAAACTCATTCAATAAATAAAAACTATAAATGCAAAGCTCTTCCCCAACACGAAGGGCGAGATCGTGAACAAAGCACCTTGCAGATCGCGCCCCGTCCGGCCAAAGCCCCGGGCCTCACCTGTTCCCCCGCCGAACACACCCACAGGTCGCCCCGGGAGGATAATGAAGCGGGCCCGGCCATGACGGACACTTGGCAGCTCCTCCCCCCCAACACCCACCGTGAAAGACAAACGATCCGGCGTCCAGACCTACTGCGAACGAAGGCGCAAATCAACCAGCATAAGACGTGCAGCATTTGTCAACTTGGGACTCCGTGAGCTCATGGGCAGCATGACTTATTGCTGATGGAAGCATGATAAAGAATGATGGATCACTCGCGGACAATGAGGATTTTAAGAATGGGGTAATATGAGAGGAGCCTTTGGAGAATGAGTTGTGGATGGAGAGTCCTCGGGGCCGTTGCTCGTAGGATCGCGGCGGTCCTTGTTAACGAGCGGGGATGTCGACCGTTAAAGGGTAGTTCGGTGGTTGGCTCTTTTGAAGGGGGACTCGAGCGAGGCAAGATGAATCACCCTGACATAATGAGAAGTGGCTGTTTTCAGGC
>BOPN01002141.1:80000-85000 GCA_017312705.2 Penaeus japonicus
GTCTTTGTTGTTGTACTGATGATAATGATGATGATCGTTCTTAGTATCACTGTTATTATCATCTTTATTATTACTATTACTACTATCATTGCTATCATTATCATCATTATTATAGATATTACTACTATCATTGTTATCATTATCATTATTATTATTGTTATTATCATTATTACCATTATCATCGTTATCTTCATTATTATCACTATCATTTGTATTTTCTTCATTATTATCATTATTATCATCATTATTATCATCATCATCATTATTATCATTATCATCATCATTATCATCATCATTATCATTATCATTATCATTATCAGCATCATCATCATCATCATTATCATTATCATTATTTTTAACATTATTATCATTATTGTTATTATCATTATCATTATTATTATTGTTATTATTATTATTATTATTATTATTATTATTATTTGTTATTATTATTATTATTATTATTATTATTATTATTGTTATCATTATTATTTTTACTATTATTATTATTATTATTATTATTATTATTATTATTATTATTATTATCATTATTATTATCATTATTATTATCATCATCTTTGTCATTGTTATCATCATTATCATTATTACTATTATCATCATCTTCAGCATTATTTCTATAATCATTATTATTACCATTGCAAGTATTTCTAATATCATTATCATTATCATTGTTTCCATTATTTATGCTATTATTATTATCATTGTCATTGTAATCAGTATCATTGTTACCATAATAATAATAATACTAGTAATAATAATAATGATCATAATAATAATGATAATAATAATAATAATAATTTTTTTTATTATGATTATCATTATCATTATCAGTATTATTTTTATTACCACCATTATTACACTTGTGATTGTGATTATTATTATCATCATTATCATTATAATTTTTGTTGTTGTTATTATTATTATTGTAAGCAACTATCCAGATAGCTTTCCTTCCACACAAACCACCTCTACAAAAGTAGCTCATCACAGCCGATGGTGATGAAAATGCCCTTGGGGAAGTATGGTGATGCTGAAGGTGTTGCAGTGGTAAATCTGGTGGCAAAGCAATGGTGAAGCTAAGGGTAATACAACGGTGAAGCTAATATAAATACAACGGAGAAATGGTAGTTATACATAAGTCAACACATCAATGAAGTTGTAGCAAGACATTGATGAAAAATAGTGGTAATGCAGAGCCGAAGACAATAACAATACAAAGGTGAAGCTAACAATAACACAGGAGTGAAGCTCATCGCCATGCAAGCGTGGCAGAGGCGTAGCAGGCGTTGGTGGTGAAGATGGTAGTAGCAAAGTGGTGATAGGATCAGACACATCCATCACGGCCCACCATGTAACACCATGTAGTCTCCGAGCCCTACAAGCAATATCAGGAGCCACACCAGGACAATAAATCACCGCCTGTGAAATATTCGGCCGAATATATCATCTTTACTCCCCCTGCGAAGGCCCTTTTGCGCATCCTGTACGCTGAAGGGCTGCGTGTACAGTCCCATACACCCCATCAAGAGGAGTGTACGCTGTACACTCCTCTTGATGGGGTGTATGGGAGTGTACAAGGGTTGAGGGAGTTGGCTGGTTTTCATTGTTATTTCCTAATGTTTTGTTTAAGGTTTCGTTATTCTTAGGTTTTGAGTACGTGTGTTGTCAGGATATTATTATATTGATGATTATAACAATAATGATATAAATTATCGATAGATAATGATGATGTAGATACTGGTAATAAGGATAATAATAGCTATAAGGATGATAATAAAGACGTTCATGATAACAAAAGCAATAATGATATCGATATGTTACTGTAAATTATCCTATGAAAATAATATGGATAACAATGTTGATAACTGTGAAGGTAACTGCAACAGATAATGATGAAAATTATGATAATTGCACTACTGATATTAAAAAATATATACATTTATAATGGAAACACGATATCAATAACAACAATCGCAATAATCATGAGCAGAAAGTTAGATGCTGGAAATGCCTTGGTTTTGCACAGCATCTCCACTCACATCCCGGGCTCCACGTCCTCAAAGGCGACCCTGGTAAAATGCACCAGTTCAACCGCGGAAGGCTATATTTTGTCAAATTTGTCACACGTGAGATGTTCGAAGCATCGCTTTTACTTATATCTGATGCCTAGTTGGGGCAGACTACTTAACTGTGTCATATTCGGGGACCAACCAAGGACCACGGGGCTGTTAAGAAACTTATCTACAACCTTCAAACGTCATATTCAATGAAATATCACAAAGTCCTGCACGCCAATAGCCGCAGTCCTTATCAACACTGCATCCCTTCTAATAAACTTCACCATCATATCACACTTCAAGTGAAGGCATATTACCTCTCCCAACACTAATGTCCCTTGCACAACTGTCGCGTGCAATTGCCCAGTGAATAATACATCCACTTAAATCACACGCATCTTGATCAAGGAGTGCATAACCATCTCTATAAGCGTCCTGCGTGATATAAATCCACGTCAGGGTCATTAGCACAGGCGCCGCGTGTAGTTTAACCCTTTAAGATAGCTGGTACACTATTGCCTCTATTCCCGATACCATCCGAGCAACCAACCACCTGCAGACCATCTGAGATACCAAAATCATCATCTTCTTTTGGTACCTTGGTGTCTGATCCTTAGTATATGCATCACCTTCGCCGTGTTGTGACGTCATGCTCGCTCGCGCGCCATCTGAAACGTCATCTTCAGACTGATCTTGTGATGCCATCTGGAATATGATTTTAGGAGAGGCTGGAGGCTGGAGGCTGTCGGTGTTATCTGTCTCGGCCGTCTTGGCAGTCGCTTCGCTTGGTATAATTTGTGGTCGGTTTTGTACGCAGTTTTCGTTCAAGCAAGCGAGCAAAAAGAAAAAAAAAAGAAAAAGAAAAAAAAAAAAAAAAACAGAAGAAAAAAAACAAGGTCCTGTTCTCTTGAAATCTCGTGGAAATAACTTTCGCCATCTAACACTTCGCTGATATTGTTATAACGACGTAAAGATATACTGTTCTATAAATAAATCTTTTTGTTCCATATTTGTGAAGATGTTGTGCTTATTTTCGCATCGTATTGTTCGACCTGTCCGAATTCCCCTAAAGACACAATTGTTATTCAAAATTTAAATTGTAGCACGATAAGAAATATGATTCATGATTGATAAATGGCACATAAGTCGAATGTGACTTTCTTGACTAAAAAAACTAATATCCTTCTTTACACTGCAATCATTATGGCGTGAGGAGGAGGAGGGAAAGGAAGAAGAAGAAGAAGAAGAGGAAGAAGAGGAAGAGGAAGAGGAAAACGAAGAGGCGGAGAAGAAGAAGAAGAAGGATTAGAAAGGAAGCTGAGGAAGAGGACGAGGAAGAGGACGAGGGGGACGAGAAGGAGGGGGAGGAGGAGGAGGAGGAGGAAAAGGAAGAGGAGGAGGAGAAAAAGGAGGAGGAAGAGAAGAGGAAGAGAAAGAGGAGGAGGAAAAGGAAGAGAAAGGGGACGCGGAGGAGAAGAAAGAGGAGGAGTAGGAAGAGGAGGAGGAGAAGGAGGAGGAGAAGGAGGAAGAGGAGGAGAAAGAGGAGGAGGAGGAGGTGAAGGAAGAGGAGGAGGAGAAGGAAGAGGGGGGAAGCGAAGTAGGCCAATAGTAATGATTATTATAGCTAAAATTGTAGTAGTTTTATTAATAGTTATGTTAATAGTTAGCAATGGCATCTCAACAAAGAGTTGAGTTTCCATATCCGTGGGTTGGATTCCATCAGCTTTATGAATTTCCAGAGTCCTTTTCCTTTCTTTCATTGGCCGATTCCCTTCTTCCTTCCTTCCTTCCCTTTTCCTTGTCGCCTTTCCCTTGCCTCTTTCTCGGACGATATCACTATCATGATGGTGATGATGAGGACGAAGATGCTAACCACACCTGAAGTGAGAAATCAAATATATATATATATATATATATATATATATATATATATATATATATATATATATATATATATATAGAGAGAGAGAGAGAGAGAGAGAGAGAGAGAGAGAGAGAGAGAAACAGGGTAAAAAGACGAACGAAAAGCGCGCTATAAACAAACACATCCCTTACGGCATTCCGATCGCAGATAAGCTCGGAGGAACACGCTGGCATATTAATTCACGTTTTCGCTGTAAGACTTCTCGTCGATCTGCCAGAGAACGGAGCTTTGGAAACCGTTTATCGTCCGCGAAATGTCAAGGCGTCGGGATATTAGGCAGTTATCTCGGCCAGCTGACGGTCCGCCATGTTTGGTGGAGATGGAACCATTACGATGCATGTAAGGTTATTGAGTTCACTGACGCCCTTCATATCGGGCGGAGGGGGCGATATGGCGCGAGATTGTGCGCCGGCGCTGTCTCTTTCTCTGTCTCTGCCTGCGTCTGTCTCTGTTCATGAATCTGCCCCTGCCTCTTTCCCTGTCTCTGTCTCTGTCTCTTTCTCTGTCTCAGTCTGTGAATCTACCCTTGTCTTTTTTCTCTCCCTCTGTCTGCGTCTGTCTTTGTTCGTGAAACTATCCCTGCCACTTTTTCTGTCTCTGTCTGTGCCTCTTTCTCTATCTTCGCCTACGTCTGTCTGTTTATGAATTTATAGGTCTTTTTATCTGTCTCTGTCTGCGTCTGTCTTTGAGTGTGAATCTATCCATGGCTATTTTTTGTCTCTGCGTCTGTTTCTGTTCGTGATTGTTACCCCTGTCTCTCTCTCTCTGTGTCTGCCTGCGACTGTCTGTCTATAAATCCCTGCCTCGGCCTATGTCTATTTATGTATCCCTTCCTGTCTCTTCCCCTGTCGATGCCTCCTGTCTCTACCTCTGTCTCTGCGTTCATCTTTTTTATCTCTATGTATCTGCCTTCGTCTATCTATGTGTCTCTGCTTACGTATTTTATCCTGTCTAATTATCTGGCTCAACCTTTGCCTCTGTTTCTTTCCACATTTTTGTCT
>BOPN01002141.1:97500-100000 GCA_017312705.2 Penaeus japonicus
AAACTAGAAATATTGATAATCATAATGTTGATAATGATAAGCATGATGATAAACATAATTATGATAATGATAATAATAATATTAATGATAATGATAATGATAATAGTAATAATGATAACAGCAGTAACAACTATAATACTGATAATTATGATAATGATTACTCTTATCAATATTACTGTCATTATCTTTATCCTCAATATGTTTATTGCTATTATCTTTATTATTATCATCATTGTAAAAATGATGACAATAGTAACTATTATAATGATAATGATAATAATGGTAATAACAATGATAATAATAATAATAATGAAAATGACAACAACAACGACATCCTGTCGGAGAACCCGCCTGGGGCGGTGGAGCTGGCGAGAACACTCCTCGGCTTCCCCACAATATAACAACAACAATAACAACAATGATGATATTAATGATGATACGATGATAATAATAGTGATAATGATATTGATGTTAATGATTATGATGATAAGGATCATAATAATGGTAATAATGATACTGATAATGAAAACATTGAACATTATAATAAAAATGATAATGTTATCACCACTGCTGATAATGTACTATAATGTACTATCACTGTTATCATCGTTGCCATTTACATTATCATTATCACTGTTATTTTTGTTGCTATCATTATCATCATTATCATCATCATTATTATTGTTAATATTATTATCATCACTGTCATTATTATCATCATTACTGTTAATATTATCATCATTTTCATTATCATCATTATTATTACAATCATCATTATTATTGTCATTCTCATCAATTTTATCATTATCATTGTCCTTATCATTATCATCATCATCGTTATTGTTACTATTACTATCATCACCATTATTGTCATCATTATCTTCAGCATCATTATCACTTATTTTATCATTATTACTAACTTTCATCATCACTCATCACTTCCTTGTTACGATGAGGATGGTCATTATAATGATCATCATTCTTTCCATAATTATCAATGTCGTATTCATTATACCATTGCCATACATATTGTCATTCACTGATTCCCATCTAAAAGAGCCCTTTGCATGGGAAATTGCATGGTATCACATTCCACTTGCAGGTAACGAACGCTTTATGAATATCTTTTAAAAAAATACATTAGTCACCCCTGGTCATGTAATCTCATCCTGTTCCTTCCCCATTACGAACCTTACCTATTAAGAGAAGAAGAAGAAGAAGAAGAAGAGGCAAAAGGAGAATAGCAATCAGAGGGGGACAATAAGGATATTAATCATTATGATAATGAAGATAATAACAATATTGATAATGTTAATAATATTGATGATAATAATAATGACAATGGTAATAGTAGTAGTAATAATAATGGTGATAATGATAATAACAATATTGATGATGATAATGATTACGATAATAACAATAATGATAATGACGATAATGACAGAAATCGTAATGATAATGATAACAGTAATAGTAATAGTGATAATAATGATAATAATTTTTAGAAGAAAGCAGAGGAAAAGCTGAGAATGATGAGGAGGAAAAGAGGATGATGATGACGAAGAGGAGGAAGAGGAAGAAGAAGAAGAAGAAAAAGAAAAGAAGAATAAGAATAAGAAAGAAGAAGAAGATAGTAATAATAATGATAATAATACTTTGAAGAAAGCAGAGGAAAATACGATGATGATGATGATGAGGAAGAGGAGGAGGAGGAAGAAGAAGAAGAAGAAGATAAAGAAGAAGAAGATGAAGAAAGAAGTAGAAAATAAAAGGATGAAGAAGACAAAGCAGACAAAGGAGACGGGGAAGAAAGAAGAAGATGAAGAAGAAAAGACGGAGAATAAAAGAACAAAAGAAATGAAAAAAAAACAAAACTTGATGTATTTCCAGGCGAAATGGATCCTCCGTCCCTACAATTAAGAGAATCCGTGGAATTAAAAGCATCGGCGATTTGCATTGAGAATGAACCTCATTGACGTCACTATTCACAAACAAAAATAATCCAGAGGAAAGAGAAGAGAAGAAGAGGGCGAAACACTAATCTCGGCAGGCTGTAATTAATGCCAATAAAATATGGAGATCCGCGAGTGCTCATCGATCAGATAAAAACAAAAGATAAAATGCTCTGGAGATGTTGCTTGATCGTGGCCTCCTCCGCTGTTTAATTTGGGCCATATTTCAAACAATAAATTATGATAATGAGCTCCGGGGGACGGTAATCTTAGACGTATATGGAAGCCGGGGTTCTGAGACCGAAAGCCGGCATAACACGCACCATCTCTATAGCCGATGAGTTGCTGTCTTCGCTGTCATCACTGTCATCATTGTCTTGGTCATCGCGATCGTGCGATCTGCATCGCTACGTCGCTTCTTTTCGTTTATCATAGCATTGGTGTCTTTTTCATCACCACGGCCCTTCCTCTCATCACAGCGTGCCGACTCGATCTTATCATCACCCTCTTCTTGTTTTCTCGCTGCTTGCAAGCGTAATGATCACCTC
>BOPN01002141.1:132500-135000 GCA_017312705.2 Penaeus japonicus
ATTCATTCCTTTCCAGTCTCTAACATCAGCGTTCCGGCTTTGATATTCAACTGATAATGAACCGAATTAAGGCGATTCTCACGAAATATCCCGTTCAGAGAAGACTCCTTTTGTTTGTTTACGTTCTCGCTGCGGGGAGGGAAATGGAGTTGAATCCGTCTGAATCCACGAACGCTTTGTTATGACGCCGAAGGACATGAGTCATGGAGGAAAAAAAAGTATAATTTCTCGGAAATTAAACAAAACATTGTTCATGACAAAGGAACTGGCTTGTCTGGACCTCAAAGTAATCCTAAAATGGGATAACATTAGGTTGTGTGTTTTGTTAACTAGAGGGATCGTTTTTATAAACGTGTTTGTTTTCGTTATGGCGATCTCCTGTCAAGGGAGGGCGGGACAGACGTGCGCCTCAGGCCGCCTTTCCCGTTGTCTCTGTTCCTTTGTTTATTCGCGGTGGAATTTCTCTTCGTTTTAATTTTGTCTTTTCTTATGTTTTTTTCTTTTGCAGTCACTTGGATTCCTAACTGTAAGAAAATAGAATGAGTTGAAGAAATGTATTTTAAAAAGAAAAAGAAAAACAATATTATTATTATTAGCATCATTATCAGTACAACTTTTTATTATTTTCATGGCACCATTATCTTTATCATTACCTTTATCATCGTTATTATTGATGCAATACCTTATTGTTGCATATTTCGGTATGATATTAGTTATTATTATCATCATTATCATTATTAGATGTTTATTATCATTACTATTATTGCTACTATTATTTTCATTATCTTTATTGTTATCATCATTGCTATCATTATCATTAATATTATCATTGATATTATTATTATCATTATCATTAGTACTAGTTGTAAAGAGGGAGAGGAAGCAAGAGACTGACAAATAGATAGACTGACTCGGCACTCGAAGAAGAAGACTGGAAGATAGAGAATGCGTGTGTGGGAGAGGATGAGGTAGTGTGTGTGTGTGTATATATACATATATACATATATATATATATATATATATATATATATATATATATATATATATTTATATTTATATACACACACACACTCACGCACAGATATGTATATATATATATATATATATATACATACATACATATATATATATATATATATATATATATATATATATATATATATATATATATATATATATATATATATACATATATATATATATATATATATATATATATATATATATATATATATATATATATATATATATATATATATTATATGTATATATAAGTGTAGATAGACAAGTAGGTAGATAGATAAATAGATAGACGAACAGACAGACAGATATCCAATTTTTATATGTTCAAAATGTATTTATCGCCGCGAATAATACAATCAATAAATAAAGTAATTAATTACCTTCCTCGGACAACTCACGGTCACCAAAACAACCGTATCCAGCTTAACTACCGCGATTACTACTGTTACAGCCCCTCCCTCGTGACCTAGTCTGACCCCTAAAGCCTGCTTGGTCCCTCGTATATCCGTGACCCAAGACAAACAGTAGAGAGGAAGCCATTCCGATGATCGCTTTCCTGTAACGTGACCTGTATTGGTTGTCATCTGACCTGGTCTGTCAGCGTGACCAGAGAGGTCATATGCTGGCCAAGACAGAGGAAAGAAGAGGAGAAAGAGAGATGAAAAGGGGGGGAAAGAAGGGGGGGGGGGGGTAGAGTGCCGGAATCTACGTACGATAATGATGATGATGATGACGAAGAAAATGACTCGGGCGGCTTCGGCAGGATGAAGGTATAGTCTTTCCGAAAGGATTCCGCCAAGGCCGCTCTTCACGTTGAATGACAGACCTTTCCTCGGGTCCCTTAAAGTATACCGTGTAGGGAGGTCGTAATGGAGTCAATGGTTTAGACTCATGCGAGACTTTTATGACTTATTTATCAAGTGAGGAATCTCTGTTTCATTGACTGGTTGGCCGGTTCTTTTTTTTTTCTTCGCTACGCCCAATCTCATGTTCGTTTTATATATCTCTGTCTGTCTCTCTTAATACCCCAATCTCTAGTGTCTCCTTCTCTTTCTTTCCTCACTTCCCTCTTCCTCTCCCCTTTCATCCTTAACATACTCTCCTTCTCCCTTCCGTCCATCTTCTCCTTTCCTCCTCCTGTCCCCGTTCATTCTTAACCTCCTCTCTTTCTCCCTTTCCTCCATCCACTCCTCCCTTCCTGCCCTCCTCCCCGTTTTCTTTCTTCCTTCTCCTCTCCTTCTTCCTGCCTTCCCTTCTCTGCTTCTCACTTCCCTCTGTCTTCTCCCTCTCCCTTCCCTCCCTCCTCTATTTCTCCTATTCCTTCATCCATCCCTCGTCCCTCCTTCACCCTTCCCACCCTTCTCTCCACTTCCATTCCTTTCCTCCTGTCCTTCTCCTTTCCCTCCCTCATACTTCCTCCTCCCCCGCCTCTTCTTCTCCATGTCCTCCCTGCCCTCCTCCCTCTCCTACCTCTTCT
>BOPN01002141.1:172500-177500 GCA_017312705.2 Penaeus japonicus
GGAAAACATCTAAACATTTTTCCAACATTTTCCCAATAAAGATTCGAAGAAAAATGATCGCGATATCTCTATCTCGCTGTTGGAATGTACCATCCCGCGTTCCGGTCGTGAGTGCAATCAGACGAACGCCATAATGGCACGAAGAGTTCGAATCACGCACTCGCTCCAGACTCCCCAAGTGCGCGCCGTCGTGATTAATGGGCGCGTCTTAATTCGCTGCCGTCGCGTGCAACATTCTCCCGGGTGTCGTCCAGCGGCAAAAGACCATCGCGCAACATCACCATTAACGAGAAAGCCTGAACGTATGATGAACGGTTGGAAATTACACCTTTTTACCCGTGTCCACGGTCACAGCCGATTCAAAATGCTGCCTTACGTGTTAATAAAAGAATAGCGATCCTTGATTCATGGAGTGTGTCCTTTTAACTTTGGTCACGGTGCGTTGATGGTAGCGGCGCGAGCTTCTCTTTTTGCACGCCCAGAAACGGTCGGAAGAGGATGGGTGCGTTCGCGGTCATGGCTTATATCGCGAGGTGTGATTCTTCATTAATCAGGTGAAAATGATAAAGTTTCGTTTTGGTTAATGGATCCAGTGAGAGGGAAGGTGGAGGTGAGTCTAGAACGATTAGCCAGGAGAGACAGAGAAAGAAACTCGAGGTCGGTTTCGCAGAGGCGATTTGGCACAGCGCTTTACTTCTTCATTGAGATTCCTCTGGTTTAGATTTGCAATGATTCAGATTTTTTTCGGTCTCTGTTGCTGCCATGGATATATATATATAGATAGATAGATAGATAGATAGATAGATAGATAGATAGATAGATAGATAGATAGATAGATAGATAGATAGATAGATAGATAGATTGATAGATAGATAGATAGATGGATAAATAGACAGATTAGAGAATGATAGAATACGTTCTTTTCTGTGCATGTTTCCCTTGTTACATTACTTTAGTGTATTTGTTTTCTTACTTTTTACTTTTTTCATCGACCATCATTTGATGTTTTAACGATGCTGATCGTAGTCAAGTGAATGATGATGGTAATAATCGCAGTAATAAAATAAATATAAAAATCCTTTCCATTTGCTCTATCTGTATGCCTGTCCGCAAGTCTGCCTAGTTGCCTGTGGCTCCCTCTCCCTCCTTCTTCCCATCCCTCTCGCTCTTTCTCTCTCCCCCTCCCTCTTTTTCTCTCCTTCTCCCTATCACTCTCCATCTTCTCTTCCTCCCCCTATCCATCTCCCTCTCTCCTTCCCTCTGCCTCTTCGCCTTCCCTCCCTCTCCCTCTCTCGTTTCTTTCCTCTCCCTCTACACCTCGCCTCCCTTTCCCTCTTTCTCTTCCTCTCCTTCTCCCCCTTCGGCTCCCCTCCCTCCCCCCTTCGCTCACCCTCAGTACACGCACCTTATCTACCCGAATCGCTAGAAAATTCTGGGCGGAGCGAAAACTGAGGTGTAATCTTAGACGCTGAGGTTTTGCCAACAGCGTGACCTAACACGGGCGCGACCTGGCCTGTCAGCGGTGATGACTTCATTCCTCACGACCGGAAATTGGCGGACGGAAGGGATGCGATGAGCGCCGAGATAAGGTCGTCTGCCCGCAACCTGTCTCGGGACGCCGTGATGTATGGCAGTGAAGGCTAGGGAATAAATGGGAAAACAGTATATATATAATATATATATATATATATATATATATATATATATATATATATATATATATATATATATATATATATATGTGTGTGTGTGTGTGTGTGTGTGTGTGTGTGTGTGTGTGTGTGGGTATATACATTTGTATATGTATGTGTATATATAAACATATTTATATATATATGTATATATATATATATATATACATATATATATACACATTTTTTTTATCTACCTATTTATATCTAGACATGTATATCTCTCCCTCTATACACACACACACACACACACAGACTTTCTTTTGTCATTGTACTACACGTCTTCACGTTAACACCTCCCCTTACAAACACACATTTATCTTCCTCTCCATTTTATTTCCTTTCACAGCGTTATGTTTAACCTTTTCTTTTCCTTAAAGCAGTGGGCGTGGCGAAAGCAGGGAGGCCTACACATGGTCAACTTGTTTCTTTCGTCACGCCCTGTCTACTGACCACGTGACCTGCCCGTAACCCCGGATGACCCCGAGTGTTCGTAACAGCCTGTAAATCTTGTAAGTGTCTCGGGGTAGTGTGTTGCGAGGAGGATCTTCCCCCTTAACGGTGACAGATGGGGGTGCAGAGGATGCACATGTTATACAGAAACACCTTTGGAAAGAATATGAGGAAAATGAATGAGTTTCCTCCATATATTTTTCTTCCGTTTTCAGTCTGTCGTTAAATGTGATTATTCTTTTTTTTTTCTTCTGTTTTTGTATTTTGCATTTTCTTGTTCGCGGGGATGTGTGCAAATATGGCTCACTAACACGGGCAGGAGAGTAAATGTGTTTTGTCCATGGAAGTGTGCTTTCATATATAGGCTTTTATATGTGTGTAAGAATGTGAATCTGATATAATTTTGCCAACAAGGGAGCATATCGCAAATGACCTTTTATTAAGCAAAGAAGAAGGAACAAGAAGACACACACACACACACACACACACACATACACACACACACACACACACACGCACACACACACGTGCGTGCGCGTACATACATATATATATATATATATATATATATATATATATACATATACACACATACATATATATTACAAATAAATACATGAATATAGATGGGAATTGTGATATAGATATGTATATATATATATATATGTATACATATATATATATATATATATATATATATATACATATATGTATATATATATGTATATATATATATATATATATATATATATATATATATGTATATATATATATATATATATATATATATATATATATATATATATATATATATAATATTTATGTTAATGCGTATTATAAACAACTTTACTTTTCATACCCACAATACCAAACCAACACGACCACACATACAAAGAAACCAACCAGCCCTACAAACCGAATCGAAGAGGAAGACTCGAATGAAAACAAAACAAAACGGAGCTTCGAACCCCAAACAAATCCCCGGATGATCCGATCCGAACCTCCGACGCCTTCTGAACGCACTGTCCTTGAAAAGTCTATTGAAAGTTCTCTTGATTACAGTTTCGGCCAGGCTGCCCAGATACAAACAGGTCACGCGCTTAAAGGTTAAGTGAGGTCGCGTTGCATAATTAGCTCAGGGGTTTCTAGTAAAAGGCCCTGCGTAAAAGACTGGATTTATCTTATTTAATGGCGGGTTATAATTGTAATGAAAATGAAATAGGATGGTGTTCGCATGCGGTATAAGGATTTCCTTTTAGATGAATGAAGTGTTTCTCTTCATGGGAAAATCATATTGATTTGTTGAAGCAAAATTTTTTTTTGGCCAACTTTGGAATGCTGTCATGGCCAATTAGTGATGTAACATGATGACTAATACCTAAATGATTTTGGAGTGTTTGTATTCAAATTTTAACAGAAAATGATCCTTCTGTGAAGGATTGCAATAATTATATACTCTCTCTCCCTCTCTCTTTCTCTTTCTCCCTCTCCCTCTCCCCCCTCCCTCTCATTCTCTTTTTTTCCTTTCCCTATATTGCTTTCTCTCCCCCCTCTCTCTTTCTCTTTCTCTCTCTCTCTCTCTCTCTCTCTCTCTCTCTCTCTCTCTCTCTCTCTCTCTATATATATATATATATATATATATATATATATATACATATGTATATATGTGTGTGTGTGTGTGTGTGTGTGTGTGTGTGTGTGTGCGCACATAGATATACATATGTGCAACACACGTATGTACATGTATCCATTTCTATATCTGTCTATATATCCGTCTATCAACATATCTATTTACAAACACACGCGTGTGCGGCGAATGCGCATGCGCATATGGAAACATTCAACCTCAAAGAGTCAATTAATTTAGGAATACACACTCACAACTAATGCATTCAGGTCATTTAAAAAGAAGGAGTTTCACTTGTTTAGATCGCAGCTTGAAAAGGTCGGTCATTTTCCAAACAGTCACAGTCAGAATTGCAAAATGAGAAACTGTCCCATTACGGCTTTTTACTTTAACTAGAATTGTTTTTTATGATTAGGAACGGTATCATTAAAAACATCGCAAAGTACAAGGACGACCACCATTCTTGACAAGATGATACCGGTGCACCTAGCATTTAATGGATATAAGAACATGTATAGTTCTCATCAGCATTTACAACTGCATTCTCTTACACACGGCACTCCAGGTCGTTTTTGTTACTAACCCGTATTATGTCCATTCTCAGTGCTCTTGCTCTTACGGTACCATTAACGCTGTGTCCATACTTGCTCTATTAATTTCAGAACCACTAAATAATGAAGTCCATTACGCTCCCGGCTCCTTTTCGTAATTTTCATTAAGCTGAAATCCTTCCAAGGATTCGGTTTATAAAGGTTATTAGACAATACTTAAGAAATCTATTCCGAAAGTCTCAGGAAAATTTTCGTACAGTTAGTAATGGTAATGATGAATAAACTGTTTATTTACAAAACAAAATGGAAGGTCAAAGGCAAAGCCAGTCGGGTCCGAATAGATTAAGCTGAATCTATTTTATTCAACAAGCACTTTTTCAACGACCGCCGGCAACATTAGAGTGCAAAAGATGTTGAATTATGAGTACACAGTAAATATTAAGTTTTATTCTATAATAAAAAGGTGATTGGCAAAGCCCTACAACATGAGAAGTAAGATAATTGTTTCGGAATTACCAACCATAACTGTTTCTAATGCATTTATTCCCTTTTGATTGCCACTTTATGAGGAAGGTTCCATGTGGAAGGTAATTCCTAATCAGTACTCCATTGTTTACTCTCCAACGTCGTCAGAACCCAGATCTCACTTCGAAATACAGAAAAAAACGTGTGCCAAAA
>BOPN01002141.1:220000-222500 GCA_017312705.2 Penaeus japonicus
TTTCCGTATTTCTTTCTAAGTGTTATATTTTTGTCTTCTTTTTTCCCCTCCCTCTCTCTCTCTCTCTCTCTCTCTCTCTCTCTCTCTCTCTCTCCCTCTCTCTCCCTCTCCTCTCTCTCTCTCTCTCTCTCTCTCTCTCTCTCTCTCTCTCTCTCTCTCTCTCTCTCTCTCTCTCTCTCTCTCTCTCTCTCTCTCTCTCCCTCTTCCCTTCCCTCCCACCCTCCCTTCCTCACTCCATCTCCATCTCTTTCTCTTACTATGAATGCTCCTTCATCCGGTCCTTCTACCTCTTCTTCCTCCTTTTTTTCCTCCCTCTCCTTCCCCTCCTCGTCCTCCTCCTCCTTCTATTCCTCCTCCTCCTCCTCCTTCTGTTCTTCTTTCTCCTTCTTTTCTTACTCAATCCTCATCCACCTCACCACCTCCTCCACCACCTCCTCCACCACATACTTAACACCGTCGCAGCAACATAATCCGAACCCCAGGAGGCTTAATAGGCAAGGTAGGACCAGATAAGGCCGAAAAAGTCCCTCTTCACGCCCTGGCATGTTTTCATTGAAATAATGACATGCCACATTCCCAACCAAGAAGGATTTAAGCCTGCCTTGTCACTCGGTTATGACACGGGGGGGATTATGCCCTTGTGCCGCGGGATTACAATTAACAATGACTCCGGGAGGATACAGCTCGTGAGAGATAGAGTGTGAGGCCGCGAGGTTATCACAGGTCAAACGATATGAACCTCGAAATTAACGTAATTAATCAAATGTGGAGTGAGGGTGGGGTGGGGTGGGGGAGTGGAGGGGGGAGGGGAGAGGGGGTTTATCCCGATCGACTGATTCGCTTTGGGGATGTTGACAAGGAGCGAGATCTGAATTATTGCAGTCTGATTCAACCATTTAGAGATTTATTTTCTGAATGTACCTGTCTATTAACTCTTAATCACTGATATTATTTTCCATTTCCTTTTTCTTTCTCCCTTTCTTTTCTCTTAGGTTGATACAATATGTGGGTTCTCTTGCCTCCGTGCGGATAATCGAATCGAAAGTCTGCTTTGGGTCTTGGGATTAAAAAGCAAGATTGAATTAAGATTGGCGAAGAAACGCAAGCGCCGCTGTTAATTTCCCCGATGGTCACACCTTGCTAAGGGAGTCTGAACTTCGACTTCACAAAAAAAAAGAAAGAAAAAAAAATGTATGATAAAAAAAGGGAAGAGAGATAAAAAAAAAAAACATATACATTAAGCCAGGCATAACATCACCTCATTTAATATTCATGTTATAATTGATTCCCTCCGCGGGGTTCTTTACCGGAAAACAACGCCTTCATCTATATACAAAATAAAAAGAAAGATAAAAAAGAGAATAAAAAAGTAAAAAAAAAAAAAAAAAACACGCATCACGCAGACAACCTTCCCTCCTTCATGATTGAGATGTAGGGATAAAAATCGCCGTCGGAGCTTTGGTGTGGACCCCCTCCCTCCCACCTCGCCCTCTCCTCCATCCTCCCTCTCCCTATCCTCCATCCTTCCTCTCCCTCTCCTCTCTCTTCCCTCCTCCCTCTCCATCCTCATCCTCTCCTTCTCTTCTATCTTCCTTCCTCCCTCTCCCTCTCCTCTCTCCTCTCTCCCATCTCCCTCTCAATCCCTTTCCTCTCTTCTCTCCCTCTCACTCCCTCTCCTCTCTCTCCATCTCCTCTTCCTCCTTTTCCTCTCCCCCCTCTCTTCTGTCCTCTTGCTCCCTCTTCTTCTCCTCTTCCTATTCTCTTTACTCCCTTTTATTCTCCTCTCTCCTCTTGCTCCCTCTTCTTCTCCTCTTTCTACTGTCTTTACTTCCTCTCGGTCTCCTCTTCCTCCTCTTCTTACTATTTTTTATCTCCTATTTTTTTTACTGCTAACTTTTATTAATATCACCTTCTTTCCTTTTTTAATCTCTCTCTTTCTCTCTCTCTCTCTCTCTCTCTCTCTCTCTCTCTCTCTCTCTCTCTCTCTCTCTCTTCCAACCCACTCTCTCTATCTGATCACACCATTTCCCTTTCATAACATCTTAATTTACTATTTGTTCATTTTCCCCTTTTCATAATCATGCTCCCCTTTTTAATCTCGCTCTTTTGCTGATTCCTTCACCTCTTCTCTCCTCTCCCTCGTTCGCTTCTTCCACGCACCTGTCTTGACCTCCTCGGGCTTTCGACCTGACCCGACCTAACCAGGCCTGACCCCACCCCGCCTGACAAATCTATTCACAGCGGGAGAGGGCGTGGGATGGCGGACAATTTTTCTGATCGAATTAAGTGTTTACGTCTAAATTTTTCATGCAGACAGGTAGGTATGCCACGAGGGGGTGGGGGTGGGTGTGGGTGGGGGTGGGGGGGCGAAGGTGGAGGGGAGGGAGAGGGGAGTATGGGAGGAGGGAGGGAAGAGGGTGTTATAAAGGCTAGGGGGTGGTGGTGGGGTGGGGTGTGAGGGAGGTGTCCATGGTGTTCTATGGATATAAGGGAATATTTT
>BOPN01002142.1:0-5000 GCA_017312705.2 Penaeus japonicus
GAGAGAGAGAGAGAGAGAGAGAGAGAGAGAGAGAGAGAGAGAGAGAGAGAGAGAGAGAGAAAGAGAGAGAGAGAGAGAGAGAGAGAATAAGAGAGAGAATGAGAGAGATAATAAGAGAGATAATAAGAGAGAGAATAAGAGAGAGAAAATGAGAGTGAAAAAAGAGAGACAGAAAAAAGAGAAATAGAAAGAGAAAAAGAGACAGAAAAAAGAGAAAGAGAAAGAGAAAAAGAAAGAAAGAGAGCAAAACCAAGCGAGCAAGACCGAGAGCGAGATCCATCCGCGCCCATCCTCCTTGGCTTGGGTCAGGCGAGGTCATGCGAGTCCGGAATGCCCCGTCGCTCGGACGATGAACTTGTCCGGTGAATTACGCCCTCGGTAACCAGGCCTCGCGTCCATACTAAAGAGAAGAGGCGCTCGTAATATCATGAATAACCATCGCGCAACCTCTTCTTCCACTTCTTCCACTTCTTCCATTTCTTCCACCCACACTGGGGAACTGAAGCGAGACAACACGCGATGGCTTTGTGAAGACGGTGGTGGTGTTGTAAGCACGCGTAAATGCATGTACGTTTGTAAAAAAGAATAAAGAAATAGACATGAAAAAGCAAGCACACAAGAAAACGTAAATGCACACACATACATATACATGTTAATTCATACACGTAAAACGTACATACATACATACACACACACATACCAATACATACATACATATATACACACGCGCACGTACACACCCGCACAAACACAAATCCACCAGTTAAACACACGTAAATACACACCTATACATAAAACCACTCACCCACCTCATACACGCACTCAAATCTACACCCATACACCCGCCCACTCATACCCACATTCTTCCACTCTCACACACCCATCCACCCACCCACACCCACACAAACAACCCTCTTTCCTCAACACACACACACACACACACTGAGGCAAGAAGATGAGAAGATGAGAAGATGGGAAGATGGGCAAGGGGACAGGGGGGCAGGGGGGCAAGAGGGCAGGGGGACAGGAGGGGCAGGGGGACAGGTGGACAGGAGGGCATGGGGACAAGGGGACAGGAGGGGCAGGAGGGCAAGGGGGCAGGAAAGCAGGGGGGCCAGAGAGAAGAACCAAGCCCGAAGCATGGACGGGTTCTTCTCCCTCGGGTCTTTGTCACCGACCACAAGCAAGCCTCCATGCAAGTCCTACCACCCTTCCCCCTCCCCTACCCCCTACCCCCTCCCCCTCCCCACCCACCCGCCCGCCCACCTGTCTGTCTGCTTGCAACTCTGCCATTTCCCTGCTTGTTTCCCTTTGTAATTCGGGAGTGAGTTTCGCCATTTTTCTTCCCTTCTTTTCTTTGATTAGTGATTTATCTCTTTCTGCTTGTGTTCCTAGTCATGCCATACTATTATATATATTATATCTATCAATCCATTTATGTTATCTGATCTACCTATGTATTGATTTATCTATCTACTTATCTATCCATACATCTATCTCTCTCTCTCTTTATATATCTTTCTATTTCTATCTTATTTCTCTAATTCCCCCTGCATATTTTCTCCATTAATTGTGTCATCTTTCATATTTCCTTATTTATCTTCTTCTTATTTAACAATGTCCCTTCATAGTTCTTTGCCATTCCCCCTTATGCTTCGCTCTTCTCCTATTCTTCTTTCGCTCTCTCTTCTGATATCCTGTATTTTTTTTCCTATCATTTATCGACGTTATTTCCACTCTCTGTCTCTGTCTGTCTCTGTCTCTATTTCTTCCTATCTCTCTCTCTTTCTCCCTACCCCTTTCTTTCTCTACTCATCTCTCTATCTATTTCAACCTTTCCCTCTCTTTCTCCCTTTCACTTTCCTTCTCCATCTCTTTCTCCTTCTACCTTTCCTTCTCCTTCTATCTCTCCGTCTTCTCCCTCTCTTTCTGCCTCTCCGTCTCCCTGCCACTTTCCCTCTCCATCTTCCTTCCACTTTCCCTCTCCCTCTCCGTCCCTTTCCCTCCCTCACTCCCCCTACCAGTTTACTCTCTCTCCCTTCCACTTTCCTTCTCCCTCTCCCTCCCCCTCCCTTCCCCTCTCTTATTTCTCCCACCAGTTTATTCTCTTTCCTTTCCACTTTCCCTTTCCCTCCCCCCTCCCTTCCCCTACTAGTTTACTCTCTCTCCCTTCCTCTCCGTCTCTCCCTCCTTTTCCCTCCCTCATTTCCCCCCATCAGTTACTCTCTCTCCCTTCCATTTTCCGTCTCCGTCTCTCCCTCCTTTTCCCTCCCTCCCTTCCCCTACCAGTATACTCTCTCTCCTTTCCATTTTTACCCTCCGTCCCTCCCTCCCTTCCCCTACCAGTTTACTCTCTCTCCCTTCCATTTTCCTTCTCCCTTCCCCCTCCCTTTCCCTCCCTCACTTCCCCCACCAGTTTACTCTCTCTCCCTTCCACTTTCCCTCTCCCTCTCCCTTTCCCCACCAGTTTACTCCCTCTCCCTCCCTCTACCTCTCCCTCCCTCACTCCCCCCACCAGTTTACTCTCTCTCCCTTCCACTTTCCCTCTCCCTCCCCCTCCTTTTCCCTCCCTTCCTTCCCCCACCAGTATACTCTCTCTCCCTTCCATTTTTACTCTCCGTCCCCCCCTCCCTTCCCTTACCAGTTTACTCTCTCTCCCTCCCCCTCCCATTCCCTCCCTCCCTTCCCCCACCAGTTTACTTTCTCTCCCACACCCTCCCTTTCCCTCCCTCTCCCTCCCTCCCTTCCCCCACCAGCTTACTCTCCCTCCCTTCCACTTTCCCTCTCCCTCCCTCCCTCCCCCCCTCTCTCTCTCTCCCCTCCCTCTCCCTCTCCCTCCCTCCCTTCCCCCACCAGTTTACTCTCTCTCCCTTCCACTTTCCCTCTCCCTCTCCCTCTCCCTCCCTTTCCCTTTCCCTCCCTCACTTCCCCTGTACCAGTTTACTCTCTCTCCCTGCCTACCCTACCCTCTCCCTCCCTCTCCCCTTCCCTCCCTCCCCCCTCCTGCCTCCAGTTACTCTCTCTCTCCCTGCCTACCCTACCCTCTCCCACTCTCTCCCCCTCCCTTTCCTCCCACTCCTTCCCCTGTTCTCAGTTACTCTCTCTCCCTGTCTACCCCTACCCTCTCCCTCCCCCTCCCTTTCCCTGTACCAGTTTACTCTCTCTCCCTGTCACCCTACTACCACCCTCTCCTCCCTCCCTTTCCCTGCTTGCCAGTTTACTCTCTCTCCCTCCCCCTCCCTTTCCCTCCCTCCCTTCCCCCACCAGTTTACTCTCTCTCCCTTCCACTTTCCCTCTCCCTCCCTCCCCCTCCTGTACCAGTTTACTCTCTCTTCCTTCCCCTCCCTTTCCCACTCTCCCTCCCTCTCCCTCCCCCTCCCTCCCTTCCCCCACCAGTTTACTCTCTCTCCCTTCCACTTTCCCTCTCCCTTTCCCTCCCTCACTTCCCCCACCAGTTTACTCTCTCCCCCTCCCTCCCCCTCCCATTCCCTCCCTCCCTTCCCCCACCAGTTTACTCTCTCCCTCTCCCTCCCCCTCCCATTCCCTCCCTCCCTTCCCCCACCAGTTTACTCTCTCTCCCTCCCCCTCCCTCCCTTCCCCTCCCCCCACCAGTTTACTCTCTCTCCCTCCCCCTCCCTTTCCCTCCCTCCCTTCCCCCACCAGTTTACTCTCTCTCTCCCTTCTGCCCTTCCCCTCCCTCCCCTTCCCCCTCCAGTTTACTCTCTCTCCCTGCCTACCCAACCCTACCCTCCCCCTCCCTTTCCCTCCCTCCCCCTCCTGTACCAGTTTACTCTCTCTCCCTGCCTACCCAACCCTACCCTCCCCCTCCCTTTCCCTCCCTCCCCCTCCTGTACCAGTTTACTCTCTCCCTCTCCCTCTCCCTCCCCCTCCCTTTCCCTCCCTCCCTTCCCCCACCAGTTTACTCTCTCTCCCTGCCTACCCTACCCTCCCCTCCCCGCACAACACAAGCACGACCACTGCATGTAAAGCAGGAAAGATCACGACCGCAGAACAGTCTCTCGCCCTTGCATTGCAACTCGCTCGCAACGACAGCTGTGTAGTTGCCACTCAACGTACATACGTACATACACGCATACACACACGCACGCACGCACGCAAGTTCATCTTGAGGATTCCTGAAGGCGTCTCTCTAGAAGTTGTCACGACGTGATTTACGAAGGCAAGAGGGGTGATGGGAAGGGAGGAGGGGGAGGAGGGGGAGGAGGGGGAGGAGGGGGGAATGGGGAGAGGGGGAAAGGGGGAAGGAAGGAGGGGGAGGAGAGGGGGGAATGGGGAAATGGGGAAAAGGGGAAAGGGAGGAGGGGGAGGAGAGGGGGGAAGGGTAAGAGTAAGGGTAAGGGGTGGGGTAACTGGAGGGGGAAGGGGGAAAGGGTAGGGGTAGGGGGAGGAAAGGGGAAGGGGGGAAGGGTAGGGGTAAGAGGAGAGGGGAGGGGGAGTTGAATGGGAATGGGAGGGGTAGGGGAAGGAGGAGGAGAGGGGAGGAGTAGGGGGAAGGGTAAGGGGAGGGGGGGGGGTGAGGTCAAAAGGAAGTACCGCGACCACCGCTTCAAGGGTACGAGGGCGTGCCACACTCTGCACGCCCCTCCGTATCCCCTTAGCAACACCACACACAACCTTACAACTTGCACCGCTCTCACGCACCTCCCCCTCCCCCCCCCCCCCCCCCCCCCCCCCCCCCCCCCCCGCAACCCATCCCTCCCCCCAAAACCTGACCAAGCGGTACGAACGAATGGCAGGCCACTGGAAGGGCGGGCGGAGGCGAAGATGGGCGGAGGCGAAGATGGGCGGAGGCGAAGATGGGCGGAGGCGGAGATGAGAGGAGAGGAAAAGTGATGCTGGAAGAGGCTGGAGAAGAAAGAAAAAGTGGATTCCGAAAGTATTAATCCGCCTGTAATAAGTGGCACAGTACCTACACGTCGACGAAAGCAAACAAAAGGGACCAACAAGAGTTACCAAATTCGGAAAGTTCGCGACGAATT
>BOPN01002142.1:22500-30000 GCA_017312705.2 Penaeus japonicus
AATAAATTGATAAACAAAACAGAATAACTTCAATGAAAATCAAGAGAAGAAAACAAGATGGCGTTCTGTAGGGGAGGGGAGGGGGGGGAGCGTAGGCGGAGGGGGGTGGGGGGGGTAAGGAAAAAGAGGAAAGTGGGGGTAGGGAGGATGATGGACGGTAGGGGGGGGGGAGGGAGAGAGGTAGAAAGGTGGGTGGAAGATGGTAATGTATACGGTTAATGGTAATGCACACTCTAGTAGGTGATTTTTAATTAAACTCCGTAATGTTATTATTGTTGATAAGTTTAGTAGCGTGGGACCCAATTACGCGTCATCTAATTACTATAAGGCTGGCGAATTATAAATGACAATCGAATGAAAAAGAACAAACCTCATCCCGTAGCCACCATTAAAAACTTCATTAAACATCATTAAACTTCATTAAACATCATTAAACTTCATTAAACATAATTAAACTTAATTAAACTTCATTAAACATCATTAAACTTCATTAAACATCATTAAACATCATTAAACTTCATTAAACATAATTAAACTTCATTAAACATCATTAAACTTCATTAAACTTCACCTAGTTGATTAAAATCGCACACACAGACTAGCTAAGCCAAACAGGTCTGTCTGTAGAAATCTACGGGATTACTCGCCTGATATCACGGGATAATTCACTACAATCGTGATGTGATAAAGATGATAATAATGATAACAGTTGCGATGATGATGGTGAAGAAAAAAATACCTTTGTGAGTGCATGTGATGATGATGATAATGATGATGATGATAATGATAATGATGAATAATGATGATAATGATGAATAATGATGATAATGATGATAATGATGATAATGATGAATAATGATGATAATGATGAATAATGATGATAATGATATAATGATGATAATGATAATAATGAATAATGATAATGATAATGGTAATGATAATGATGATAATGATGATAATAATGATGATGATGGTAATGATGATAAAGATGCTAATTATAATATTGATGGTAATGATAACGATACTGATCTGATATGATTACAAAAAAAAAAAAGAAAAAAAAAAATACTATACTTACCTGCCTACTGAACGGGACTCGAACGCTGGTCGACTGAACGGAAGTCTCGCACGCAACTGACTGAGCTATCGGTGCTCGACTGAAAATTAAATGTATAATTGAAGCTTTCATTGATCATAAGGTCAATTATAAACACACATGCACAGACGTAACGATAATATTATTAATGTGTAGTAATTATGATAATGAGATGATTAAGATGATAAAATGATAAAATGATAATGATAATAATGATAATGACATCAATAAGAACAAGAACAACAACAATGATGATAATAATAGCAATAATGATGATGATGATGATAATAATAATAGTAATAATAATGATAACTATAAGACAGCAATAATAATTATGATAACAACAATAAAAACGAGGATAAAAAAGGAAAAATCAATAATAATATTATGTTAATTATAACAACAGGAATGACGTAACTACGTGTGTGTGTGTCCGATGATGATGATAACGATGAAAATAATGATAATGATGAAAATAATGATAATGATAATAATGGTAAAAATAATGATAATGATGATGATAATGGTAAAAAATGATAATGATAATAATGGTAAAAGTAATGATAGTGGTGGTGATAATAAGGATGGTGATAACAATATGATATATAATCAAGATATATATCTAGAATAATGATAGAATTGGTGATGATAAGATAATACTAATGATAGGAGTAGAAAAAATAAAAGTGATATTAATATCAATAACATGATAGTAATTATAATATAACAATGATAATGATGATCAAAGTAATGATAATAATAATATCAACAACGGTGACAATTATTTCATTATAATCAAGATAGTGATGATAATCATAACAGTAATAACCGATAATGTAAATGATGATAATGATAATGATAACAAAAATGGTGAAAATGATTATGATAATGATAACAATGATGATAATGAAAGTTATGAAAGCAAAAACAATATTAATAGCGATGATGATGATAATAATAATCATAATATTAGTGATGATAACAATTATGATGATAATTGTAATAATGGTAATATAAGAAAAGACAACAACAATGATAATCATAATAACAATAACAACGATTATGAAAAAAGAAAAAAAATTATGTTAATGATAATAATAATACGTTAATCATAACAAAAGGAATTACGTGTCTGTGTGGTGATGATGATGATGATGATGATGGTGATGATGATAATGATGATGGTGGTGATGATGATGATGGTGATGATGATGATGATGATGATGGTGATGATGATTATGATGATGATGTTGATGATAGTAATGATAATATTGGTATCAATAATATAATGATAAGAATATAAATGATAATGATGGTGATAAGGATGATAATAATTATGATAATGGTAATGATAGTAATGATAGCGAAAATAGAAATATGATAATAATAGTGAAATAAATAATGATGATAGTAATGATAATGATATAAATAATAATGAAAAAATAGTGATAACAATAATGAAAAAAATAGTACTGATAACATTAACAATGATGATAATTATTTCATTATGATTATGGTAATGATTATTTAAATTCTAACGGTAATAACCAATAATGAAAATGATGATAATGATGATGATGATAATAATAATAATGTTGACAGTAATGATAATGATAACGACAATGATAATATGATGATAATGATGATGATAAGGATGATGATGATGAGGAAATGATGATAAAGATGCTAATTATAATATCGATGATAATGATAACGATACTGATCTGATATGATTACAAAAAAAAAAAAAGAAAAAAAAATACTATACTTACCTGTCTACTGAACGGGACTCGAACGCTGGTCGATTGAATGGAAGTCTCGCACGCAGCTGAGTGAGCTATCGGTGCTCAATTGCTAATAAATTGCATGAGTGGATATTTCAATGATCAATTCAATTATAAACACGTATACGTAATGATAATATCATTTGTATGTAAATAGTTATGATAATTATATTAATAAGATGATGTTAAAATGACAAAATTTTTAATGATAATGATGACAATGATAATACTGATAATGACAATAATAACAACAATAATGAAAATAATGATTATGATGATAATAACAACAATCATCATAATAAGTAATGGTAGCAATGATTATGATGATTGTAATAATAGTAATAGAAGAAAAGACAACAATAAGGATAATGATAATTACAACAATAAAAACGATGATGAAAAAGAAAAACATCAATGATGATGATAATATTATGATAATTATAACAACAGGAATGACGAAACTACGTGTGTGTGTGTGTGTATATGTGTGTGTGTATATATATGTGTGTGTGTGTGTATATATGTGTGTGTGTGTGTGTGTGTGTGTGTGTGTGTGTGTGACAATGATGATAATGATGATGATGATGATGATGATTATAACAACAACAACAACAATAATAATAATAATGGTAATAATAATAATATTAATAATAATAATATTGATAATGATAATGATGATAATAGTAATAATGATATTAATAACAATAATAAAATGATAATAATGATGATTATGAAAATAACAATATGTTAATAGTAATATCAATAATGATGATAGTACTGACGATATTAATAATAATGACAAAGGTAATAATGATTGTAATGATAATAGCAATAATGATGACAATGATGCTGATGATTATAACGGTAATAACCAATAATGGAAATAATGATGATGAAATTAAGAAAATAATAATGACAATGACAATAATAATAACAATGATGAAAATAATATAATGATAGCAATGAAAATAAGAACAACAATGACGATAATAATATCAATAAGGATGATGATGATGATAATAATGATCAGAATAATAGTAATAGTAACAATGATAATAATTGCAATAAGAGTAATAAAGGAAAAAAGCAACAATAATGATAATAACAACGATAATAACAGTGATAAAAAAGAAAAATCATTGATAATGATAATAATATTAAGTTAATTATAACAACAGGAACTACAATGATAACGAAGAAAAAAAAACTACGAGTAATGACGATGACAATGATAATAATAATTATTATAATAATGGTAAAATTGATAGTGATTGACGAATGACAATAACAATGACATGTAATCAAGATATATATCAAGAATGATGATAGTAATGATAATGATAAGAGTAATGATAATAATAATGACATCAACAATGACGACAATTGTTTAATTATAATTATTATGATGATAACAATTAAAACAGTAAAAAAAAAAAACGATAATGGAAATGATGATAATGATGATGATGATGATGCCTCTTCCTCTCCCTCTCCTGTCTCTCACCCTCTCCCTCTTCTCTGTCGCTCTCGCTCTCCCTCTTCTCTGTCGCTCTCGCTCTCCCTCTTCTCTGCCTCTCTCCCTCTCCCTCTCCTCTGTCTCTCACCCTCTCCCTCTTCTCTGTCGCTCTCGCTCTCCCTCTTCTCTGTCGCTCTCGCTCTCCCTCTTCTCTGCCTCTCTCCCTCTCCCTCTCCTCTGTCTCTCACCCTCTCCCTCTTCTCTGTCGTTCTCGCTCTCCCTCTTCTCTGTCGCTCACCCTCTCCCTCTTCTCTGCCTCTCTCCCTCTCCTCTGTCTCTCACCCTCTCCCTCTTCTCTGTCGTTCTCGCTCTCCCTCTTCTCTGTCGCTCACCCTCTCCCTCTCCTTTTGTTTTTAGATATTAGGGGAAACGTTTTATATATTTCGTTTTTCCATCGTTTTATTCATTTCATCTTTTAGTTGATGTTTTTTTAATAATTTTACTCTTATTTACCTGTTGAGGTGTCAATAAAATGCAAGCCTCTGACGCCACAGAGGCAATGTTGACAATCATTTTGAGATAATAAAGAGAGATGGTCAGACAGTCAACGGATGTGTTCCGCTTACCCAGTCCTCCGGAGTGTTTATTTGACCGGCTGTGTCGCCATTTTGTTCTCTGGCTGATGTGATTACGAAGATAAAAGCTAACTACTCAAGTGCCTGACATTCTTTGCTGAGGAGCTGGACATGGTCTCAAAAAGTATTTTTATTTATTACGTCATTTGATTAGTTCTTTTGATTGAACCTAGTTGGATTTCTTCTGTTTTAATCTTTTGTTTTTTGGTGTTTTTTGGTGTGTAGGATGTCTGAGTGATCTTTTTATTTCGATTTTTTTGTTTGTCTTTTATGTCAATATATTTTGTTTTGCTTTCTGAGTTTTTTAGATTTTAGGATTTTGATTTTTGTTTGTATAAGCTTTCAAATCAGCAGTGGCGCCAGACGTGTCTTGCTTTTAGTTTTGTATTTCATATTTTACATTTGTAATTTTCAATTAGGTTTAGCATTTTTTTATGAGGCTGAACATCAGAAAGAGATTATCATATTGGAACACACCCTTATAATTGATTCAAACTCCCTCCACGCTACCACTGCCAGGGGTTTGAATTGACAGGGATTAGCCAGGCCCTTCGCGCTGGTGTCCCTGGCCAGCATCAAGGAAGAACTAAAGTAAAACTCACACTTTATCTTGATCTGTAACGGGCCCTCTGGCTTAACACGGACATTGCACTAGGGTTTGTCGTGTCATTGGAATTTCCTGTTGCTGTTCCAGTATTGCTGTTTTTGTTTTACGCCATTGTGCAGGAAAGCTTCCATGGTTTATTGTAGTTGTTTGGAAAGCAACTTCAATGTAGGCTATCTAGGGTTGTACCGGTATGACCAGAGATCAAGCGAAGCCAAGGAAAAACCAAAGCTTCCAGCAGCGCAGACACCTCCGCTCTGACAGCCAGCCCACTTCTTTTAGTGTTCCATCTCCTGCCGGGGCAACTTCCGAAGAACTTCATTTCCTGCCGGGGCAACTTCCGAACTTCATCTCCTGCCGGGGCAACTTCCGAAGAACTTCATCTCCTGCCGGGGCAACTTCCGAAGAACTTCATCTCCTGCCGGGGCAACTTCCGAAGAACTTCATCTCCTGCCTGCAGTCGCTGGTGCTGGTGCTGATCGTGCTGGGTGCCTTCCATCTCTTCAGCCACAGTCGCAGCGGTATCACTTGCCTCAAGTCTCATCACACCAACCCCCCCCAACCCCCCACTGGATGCAGGAAGCTGCTGTTCTAGAGATCAGGTGCCACACTGCAGAGATTGCACCAGCGCCCATCGCCCATCCACACAAACCTCCAGTACCACCTAAGTGCCCTACGTACTCGCAAAGGAGAAGCTGCTTCTTGTTAATTAAAGATGGTGCGACTGCTTCCCAAACACGGCAAAAAAAACAAGTGATTGAGGGTTGGATTCGGGAAATGAAGTCGTGAAACCACCCACTTGAGAGGCCTACATTCACGCACACGCACACGCACACACACACACACACACACACGTAACATCGTCATTTTTATTGGTATGATTAACATATCAATATTATCATTATTATTATTGTTTTATTTTATTATTACTATTATTACAATTATCATTACCATTGTTATTATTACTATTATTATTGCTATCATCACCACCATTATCATCATCACCACCACCATTGTTGCTCTTGTTTTTATTGCTATCATTATCATTATTATCATCATTATCACCATCACCATTTTTATCATTGTTGTTTTTAATGTCATTATCATTATTTTCTTCATTGTCGTTCTCAATTTTATCGCATTGTCATCACTATCATTGTTATTCTTATCCTCTTATCATCATTTTAAATATCCCTAACATAATTATTTGACCATTAATGATATTATTGTTACGTCAGTGCATGCGTGTTTATAATTGAAGGAGTGATAATTGAAATGCTCACTCGGTTGATCAATTATTAATCGAGGATCGATAGCTCACTCAGTTGCGTGCGAGACTTCCGTTCAGTCGACCAGCGTTCGCGTCCCCTTCAGTAAATCGTTAAATTTTTTTTTTCTTTTTTTTTTAATCACATCATGTCATCATTACTATAAATATTATGACTATTATTAACATTATTGTCATCATTATCATCATTTTCATGATTAGTATTACCGTTAGAATTGTATTAATAATTGACATCATATTTGATGATATTATTGTTATTACTATTCTTATCATTATTATTATTAATGTCATTATTATTTTTATCATTATTATCATTAACATTACTATCATTATCATTGATATCATTATCATTACTATCACTATTATTGATATTACTATTATCATATTGTCATTGTCATCATAATCACTATTGTCATTATTATCGATATAATTAGAATCATTATCATCACCATCATTACCCTTATATTCATTATTATCTTCATTATTATTAGCGGTATTGTTATTATCATGATTAACAGCGTCATAATCACCATCATTACCATTATTATTATCATCATCATCAACAACACACACACGCACACACACGAGACTCGAACACTCGCACATCATTATCGTCATCATCATCTCCTCTCATGAT
>BOPN01002142.1:35000-37500 GCA_017312705.2 Penaeus japonicus
TACCATCAACTACGGACTTCAACTGTGCTGCGGCCTAGGGACTACATAAAATACTTTACGGGACACTTTCTAAGATGATTTCAACCGGTAAGGTGTTGCATGCGAAGACTTTTTACACTATTTTATATATACACACACACACAAACACGCGCGCACAAACACACGCACGCACACATACGCAGGCACGTACACGCAGGCACGTACACACACGCAAGCACGCACGCACATACACGCACACGCACCCACGCACACACACACGGTGCTGATGCTAAAACCGGTATTCGAGTGTAAAGGATCTTTTTCTGATTATATCGTACGTGTCTATATTACACACTGAAAACGTGACGTCATAAGATTTGTCAATGCGAAATTCACAGTTCTATATCTACATCATAAATGCTATTAATTACATCACTACCAAAAGATGCTTTAGTATCAACCATGAGAACTCAAGAGGAGTCTCAGGACCAGTAGACTAGACGGGCGTGCAAAGACTTTCCTATTGTACACACACATAAATGTATGTATTTGTGTATGTCTGTATATGTATATATATGTATATATATATATATATAAATATGTATGTATATATATGTATATATGTATATATATATATATATATATATATATATATATATATATATATATATATATATATATAATGTATATGTACATGTGCGTATATATGTATATATGTATATATGTATATATGTATAAACATATACATACATATATATATATATATATATATATATATATATATATATATATATATATATATATATATCAATAATATGATTTAGGGACCCCCATCGCCGCCAATACTATTGACTCTTACTTGATCTCTCACACACACCCATTAGACTATAAAATTACCATACTTCTGGCTAGAATGCGACAACTGAAATACTCTTACCGTTCCTTAGTGAGGTTCTTCACTCACTTCTACGTCATTCTAGAATAAATAAACCAACAGCAGGGCCCTCCTCCTTCGGGGAAACTTTGAATCATTGAATTTACGAGAAAAATGCTGTACACCAAATCGGATCTAAAGCTTCGTCGTTACTAATGACTTTAAAACCTCTACTATACCAACTATTACCTTGATTGAAAGCAAGAGAGGAGTTTTGCCGAACCGCCTTCCGCGAATGTTCCAGAAGGACTGAGCTGTAGTCAAGGTCACCACCGATCGGACACGTATTGGTTTCAAATGGTGTCCTCTGTTACATTGTCTTGTTACGTGTCTTTTGGTTGCTGTGTTTGGTTTCGGGTTGTTTGGTTGCAATGCTTTGCTTGTTGTCCTTTGTGTGCAGTGTCTTTGGTTGCTATGGCTTGCTTCTTATCCTTGTAAACACCAAAGGCTCCGTGTGCCTTCAAACCGTTAGGGGGTGTTGGTATCTGCATCTGTGTGTGTATATATATATGTATATATATATATATATATATATATATATATATATATATATATGTTCATATATATAATAAGTGTGTGTATATATGTATAATACATACATACATACATACACATATGTGTGTATGTGTTTCTGTTATTCTTCCTATTTTGCTGTTCTTGTATCCTCTGAAGAGCTTGTCGGGTAAATCTCTCATAAAAAAAAATAATGTTCTTAGCTTTGCACTTATGTCTAACGTCACTATTTTCTTCATGATCAATGCGTTAATTCAGCAAATCCACAGGACCCTCTTCTTAGGTCATTATCCACAAACACATTCACATATTTCCAAAAATATCCTTCAAAATTTGCCAAATTCTAAATCAAATAGATATTACCACTGCCGGTTGAGTGGGAAGACTCACATGCATTAGCTTGGGGCTAATACAGGTTCAGCATCATAATACTTGCATCAACCTCCAACACAGGAGGTTGATGCAAGTGACATAGAATGGAGACTAAAAGTTATATATATATATATATATATATATATATATATATATATATATATATATATATATATACATATATATATACGTTCTTACAATAGTCACACTTATTACATACCTACTAGTAGTAATCACTGGTCACTTTCTCAAGACAGGTGGTGACTGAAGGGAGAAGCAGATAAGAGAGGGAGAGAGGGAGAGAGAGAGAGAGAGAGAGAGAGAGAGAGAGAGAGAGAGAGAGAGAGAGAGAGAGAGAGAGAGAGAGAGAGAGAGAGAGAGAGAGAAAGGAGATGGAGACGGAGAGAGAGAAAAAACAAAAAACAAAAAAAAACAGGAGAGAGGTAAAACACAAACCTCTCCTCACTTGAAAAAAAAAAAAAAACACACACTAGCAACACAGCCCCCTAGATTTACTATTATTTAATAATCACATGTCAGATAATTAATTTCTATATAATTAATTACCATATTGCCATCATTATATACTTCTTTATTACTATGTGCATTATTACTCTACCGTATTACTATCACTCACGAGGCTATGCCAGGTCCTGTGCCTCACAATGCCACATTGCATGAGACAATTGCACGAGCACTGGG
>BOPN01002142.1:45000-47500 GCA_017312705.2 Penaeus japonicus
AACTGAGGAACAGGGACAAGAAGAGACCGTCGATGGGCGGACTTGGTGGACTTACCTGGATGCAAGACCGCCGGGCGACTCAACCTGAGGAGGGCGATGTCGTTGCATTCCGTGCAAGGAGAGCCGTACTGAGGATGCCGGATTATCCTTTCCACGGGGATATCCTGCGGCGAAGGAGCGCAGCGCCCCCTAGAGCAGTCGGGGTCAAATGCGAGTGTGTGTTCCCCGATCCTGGCTATTTCACTGGGATTGGGCGAAGAAAGGAAGTGAGAGAGAATCCGTAAAACATTAGCCTATTGCTTTATCTCATGGGTGCATTGTCTTCCCATGGAACCCTTATTTATAAACACTATTTTTCATGTGTACAATGTCAATCCTTATCACCATGTACTAGTTTTGTTACTCATGCTATTGCTATTGCAAACACTACAATTAATTCAACCAGTGCGACTTCAGCACCGCACTGACTTACAGCTCGAGGCCGAGTCCCTCCTTGAAGCAGTGAGCTGCCGTGAGCACGTGGCGCTCGGACACGAGCACTCCGCCGCAGAACCACGACCGACGTCCGTTCACTGTGAGGCAGAGTAAGGAAGAATAGTGTGTTAACGTATGTGTAATTTCCCCCATTTATCACTTATATGTCTAAATATCTTCGTAATTCGCTTCCGAGGTTCATAGTTCCTACGACAGGAAAAAAAATGTTTGTTTCCCAAGTAAAACCCGAAAGGTGGTGTCTCTATACAGCTGTCCCTCATTGACATTCATGCAAATACCGGATCTTTTGTTTGTATTCTCACACCCGCCATAGACCGCAGATAATAAGTCTGCAGTGAAAAGGCAGAATGCATTAACTCCAAAAATGTGATTTTTATGAATTTGGTATCTGTGGAATCGTCATTTAAAGACGAATTTTGATAGAACCATCATGGTGTTTGAATGTCAATAAAGGTATGGTCAGTTTTGTATATCGATAACAATGATAGGAGTAAATATACATGCAGCCAAACCTTTAACATTGATTTTCTCAAAACATGGATTTTGGAGTTAATGCGTTCTGCCTTTTTGCTGCAGACGTCCCCACTCATCAGAAAAGAAGTTAAGGGCAGAACCGACCTCTGCCGCGGAGAACCACCATCCACGGCCAGGCACCCAGAGGGGCATCTTCGCCGTCGATAATCTTGTCTACGATGCCGCGGTCTCCGCACTGCACGTTCGAGCGACTGGGGGGCTGCGGCTGCGGCTGCGGCTGACGGGAAGAAGAGTGCAAATCAATGCAAGCATGAACATAGAAGCACTCATATATGAATGTTAAGCCAAGTGGATGCATGTATACAAGCTTGTGCACGTGTGAGCTCACCCACAAAAATACCTCGTGCGAGATACAGGAAAACGACAATGACTAACAAACCAATCAGCTAAACGAGCGGAGAAAGAAAGCTGGCGATGTTAGCGAATAAGTAAAATAACCAAACTGAATGAATCATATGTGATTATCTAAATATTTTTGTATCTGCTAGTTTACTGGCGATGTGCAACTGAACCAGCAAATGTTCTCCTCACAAGCTATCCGTTTTTGACTTTGACTTCGACGAGTTTATTGAGACAAGTGATTACGTACATCTCAAAAGGATGAGGTAACATAGGTTATCGTTAGTTAGAGTGATAAAGCAAAACGAAGATTTCCAAATTTACCTGAACGACAGGAGGTCTTGGGGCCGAAGGGACAGGAATGGGCTGACTCTGGGCGGGACAACATACGAGTGGCTCGCTGTTCTGGAACGAGCAAATGGATCTGCAAGCAAATGCATGCAGTGAGTGTGAATGTGGATATATAATCTTTGCGAGAAGCACCCGCAACTTTCGAGAGAAATGTGTGGAATCGCAACAAGACAATAAAAATGAATATGATGGTATGAAAGTACTCTTGAGCCATTGTGAGGTGTTGAAACACTTTTTAAATTTTTAAATGGAAAGGTGGAATAACAACACACACACACACACACACACACACACACACACACACACACACACACACATATATATATATATATATATATATATATATATATATATATATATATATATATATATATATACATATACAGTATATATGTATATATGTATATATATACATATATACATATACAGTATATATGTATATATGTATATATATATATATATATACATATATATGTATGTGTGTGTGTATGTATGTATGTATATATAAGTATACACATATATATACATATATATACAAATATATACAAATATATGTTTAAACGTATATATGCATATACACATCTATGCATCTACAACTTCTGAAATTATTTTTGGAATAATTTATACAACAAGCGCTTACACATTGCATGAATAATTGCACAACGAATAGATCTAGACACACGCACACATCCATGCGTGTATGTATGTGTATTTCCGTGTGTGTGTGTGTGTGTGTGTGTGTGTGTGTGTGTGTGTATGTGTGTGTGTGTGTGTGTGTGTG
>BOPN01002142.1:52500-62500 GCA_017312705.2 Penaeus japonicus
TTTCTGATAATTGATCTTAAAGTATGAACTCTTAAAATAAACCAATCTCTGAAAATACGTAATGAAGGATTGTTGGCCTTGACTTGAGGGCGAAGGGCAGAGAGCTTCACATTGCGCCGCAGTCGTGTTGGTCTACGGAATGTAGAACATTCATGACAGATTACAATGCTCTCAAACCAATGTATTATGAGATGGAAGTCCTATTTTTGAAGCCATTGTGGGTGTCTTCTACACATTTACTTAATGCAATTCATACTAGCTTCATGTCACCTGACATGTTATCTAATAAAAACAAATGACAACAAATTATCATATCAGTATTAGTATGAAGCTGAAATAACTTTTCATAATACTGCTTGAAACAAACATTTCACTAAAATTGTGTTTGCGCCATAAAATTATTGTTCCAAAGCCAGTGCTTTTGTTACAGATATACCATGCCATGCTCTCCAAATATTATATTGTTTGCCTTTTTTTTTTAAATCATTTGGCATTAAAATGTGAAAAATGAGCTGAAAATTACAATCAAAAGGGATATTCTCTCACACAAGCTCACGTTAAAGGCTTAGGAAGGCATGCACCACCTCGCCACTCGGATCCAAATTGGTGAGCGTTTGGATGTAGTGGCAGTTATTTGAAAGCATGTAATGATAGCATTTTCTTTTGGTCATTTATTGCAGGTGAATGTCATGGTATTCTTGAATAAACAATGAAAAGAGTAAAAGTTGAAATAAGTTGAAACAAGCACTGTATGTTTGGAGTGAAAATGTTGCGTCAAACTAAGCAACCATTTCACCTTTCCTTGCCTACCCAAAATTATGTAAGTCTACCTTGTTTAATCTAAATTCCTCTAAATGAACTTCTTATAACCGAGCAAAATTGGATGCAACTTTGTCTTCCTGAAACTAAACATTGTAGTGTAACAAGCTAAATTTAATCTGACCCTTTTACAATCCATTGTAACAGATGAGCTGTTTCAGTGGAAGGATGCATGATTTTCAATTGCAAGGTATTGGTTTCAACCCCCTCTCAGTCTAGTCATCTGGGAATGAGTACTGGTATCACCTAGGATGAGAGGCACTGGCACTATATCACATCTTTCTGTATCTTGGTATTTTTCTCTTTGGACTTACCTCCTACACTCACTTACCTAGCTGATTTAAACCTAATCTTTGAAGGCAAGTAAAATGTTTCTTATCTGGTAGTTGTCATATTTTTCCTAGCTTCCCATATAAAGCCTAGACAAACAACATGGGAACTGATCATATGCCCTTGAATTTATTATTATAATTTGATATCTATATCTCACTATTTCCTTCTCACTGTTTAACAAATAACACCTCAAAATATTAGAAAGGAGCTTTGGACACTTCATTAAAGCTAAATAATCTTCTAAGGTCAAGAAAGACATTTGGGTCGTTCTCCTGATGAAGCTGTTCACTCCCACAGAAATTACATCACCGGCGTTATCCCGTTCCCAAAGCCATGAGGGAGCTCAGTAGCAGCCTCACTATATTGACAGTTACCTTCTGGTGCATAGGCATAACAAGTAGGTGACTGGACATCTTGACTGGTTTCCATTCTTTTTTGTCTCATTGCATTGCTATCTGGCATTTATATAATTGCTTTATTTGTGTTTTCTTCCATGGTCTTTGGCTCAACATTAGATTTTACTAATTTTTACTATTAGTTTACTCTTTATCAAAAATCAGTATATCCAGTATTTTGATGTTAAGCTATTTCAGTAACTCACTGCTTAGTTTGATATAGAAGTTTGATGTTTTATACAATTTTTTTTCATTTTTGTCAGTTAATTGTCGAACATGAAATTAAGATGTTGGTATTTTTCCAGATGGGGAATATGGTGCAAAATGTATTAAATCTTCTGACTGTCATTATGATGAAGTCTGCAAAAATGATCACTGTAATTGCTCAAATATTATATACTCAGAGAAACTTGTACCAGAATGTAAAATATGTAAGTGCCATCTTATTTGTAACTGAACAAAGTCATGTTTGGTATAGTTGCTCATTGTGATCTTTTGATAACACTTTTTAATAATTTTTTTGATTATTTTATTTTCAATTTGGTGTTTTTCAGGGAAAAGTTATGACCTGTGCATGAACGATGAGCAATGCTGGGCAAACTCTAAATGTGTCGGAGTGCGATGTAAATGTAAGGAGGGCTATTACAGAATAGAGTCATCTTGTCGTAAAGGTATGATATTTGATTTTTAGAATTTAATTCGCAATCAAAGATTAGTAATGCCGATAAGAAAAAATAAGTGATTGTTTATTTTTATTTTAAAAATGCAATGCATATTTAACACAAGTTTTCAAGACAGAATCAAACATGCAGTGGTGGATTTAGTATATTTCAAAGGGAGAAGAGAATGAAAGGGTGATAAGCAGATACCAAATACAGAAAGCACAAAATCATATGCTAGGGTGGCAGCTGTAGCTCTTTTAATGGGAATTTTCAGCATTTCAGTGAAATTTTCTAAGCATGTACCATGTTTATAAAGGGCTGTAAAGTTGTTTGAAGCTGTCATGAGTATTTACTCATATACAATTACATATAAATTTACAAGAAAACAAATGTGCCTATAATTTCAGCAAATATTTTGTTATCAAATATAGCACAACTTTATATTATTTCCTAAATTTTATCACACAAGGAGTCCCTCTCCAGAGCAACTAGTTATGCTAAAATCCCTCCATTCTGTCTTCATGTTCATAGAACTTTAGTCTATTAATAGGCTCAATAGCTGAAATTGAATGAGAAGTTCATACGCTCTCATGCTTTTTTATGGACCATAACATATTTGTTTAATTTCCTTTATCATATATATATATATATTGTTGATTTGCATTGACACGGTAGATATATAGATAATTATGTTTCTATCAGATCATGAAGAATTAAACCATTGAAGCCAGGGACATGCAATGTCCACTATGATTTGATTTTATTTACTTATTATTATTACTTTTTAGGCAATTAGATAATTTCACAAGAGCTTAGTCACCAATAAGTCAATTTTTAGGCACAATTGACCTCACCTTTTTACCATATTCCTGGAATCGCTGTGAATTTTTTTTTTTAATAATTTCTGCTACTATCATTATTGTTACTGAGATGTCACTATTATTACTATTACTACTATTACTACCATAACAACAACAATAACTACTACTACAACTATGACTACTACAACATCTACTACAACTATTACAACTACCACTACTACTACCACTACAACAATTATTACAATTACTATTACGACAACTACTACAACAATTACTAGTATAACAACTACCACTACAACCACTACCACTATAACAACAACTACTTAAACTACTAAAACTACTATTACTACTACTAGAATTACAACTACTAACACTTCTAAAACTACTACTAGTACTACTACTAGAATTACAACTACTAACACAACTAAAACTAGTACTACTAAAATCACTACTAGTATTACTACTAGAATTACAACTAACGCTAATAAAACTAGTACAACTAAAACTACTACTACAACTACCACTAATACAAAAATAACTATTACTAAAACTACTACTAGTACTACTACCACTACTACAACTACTGCTACAACAACTACTACTACTGCTGCTACTTAAAAACAACAATAATAGTGAGATTTTTCTTAATCTTGAATATTCAAGGAATGGGATAAGCAGGTATCGTCAATTGATTACATAGTGGACAGTACTTGTATATATATGCACTCCTGGCATCAATTATCTAGAAGTTCAGTTATGATTATTTTTTTTAACTAAATATTTTTTTTATCAGTGCGACTACAGGGTCTGATGCAGTCCTGCAGAATACAAGGTTCAACAACATGGTTGTGTGATGTCAACAAACATACTGTGTGCATAAATGCTGTTTGTATTTGTACTGGGTAGGTTGGAAAGGTATTTTCCTTAAATAAGTTATTTTCTGAATATGTAGACTCAGCTCTCCAGTTTCTCTGTACCTTGAATACAGTTAAACATGTGAAATTATAGCTATACATGTATAGAAAAAGATGTAAATGAGAATAGATGTAATTGCTGTATTTTGATTCAGTCTTCCTCAGTAACGTACATTTTGAAGAAAAATAGCATCTTCTTGTCTTGTATCAAGTCTTCTATATTTGTAAGGGATGTATTGGTGACTTTAGTAGTATGTATGACCAAAATAACTGTTAACTTAATAGTGGTAATAGGTGAAAGTTTGAATACTGGGGGAAGAGGGTTCATCCTTGAAAAAAAGAGATAGAGAACACAGCTGTCTGATTTGATGAGGAAGAGGAGGGCCACCAAGGGGCATGGTAATATGGGACTGACACACTTGGCCAGGGTTCATCAAGTTCTTGGTGGATATAAATTCAGGGTTTAATTATGTAGGTATTGAGCAACAAGTATTGGATCTCAGGAAGATTCAATGGAATAGATCAGTTATATCTCTTTTGTTATTCCTATTCTTTTATAACTTTTCTTCTTTTGTCCCAACAAACTCTGTTCAAAGATTAAAACTAGACTAAAAAATGTGAAAAAGTGATAATGATTGAGGTCCTTTTAAATCCTATTGCCGGAAAGATACTGAAGCACTTTATATATGATGTATATCACTATAGATTGTGAAGGATTCATGTTGAACAAGTTGAAAATGAAACACTGAGGGGGGAAAAAAGGAAAACACATGAATATGCCATATTTGTGTTTTCCATGGTTTCCCTTTGTTGCTTTGTTTTCACTATAGTATTTTATTTAAAGTAGACTTGACTATATATAAAACAAGTAAATCAGTAATCCAGTCAGGTATAAAGTTTTGGGTATACTCTGATATTTAAGATATCATATATCCACACATAGGCCCATATAGATACAAGGAACATTATTATTGCATTATGCTAACATTAGCCTAACATAGACTCTATGGATAAAAGTAAAACCAAAAATTACCAAAATGTTAATACAAATATCTTTCAGACTTTGCTTGACCATTATGATAATAGAAATGTTTATTTAATTTTTGGATTGATAATGCATTTTAATTTATTCTTGGTTATTGTAATTATTAATTAAGAATTAAGACTTATTGTATTTTCCTTTTTTTTTTAGGGGTTATGTACCAAACCTCAATGGAACATGTGAGTCAAAAGGATCCTATATAAGGCGTCATGGACTCCTTGGTGAGTAACACTGTAAAATGAATTTTGATAAATCAAAAAAGTCTTGTAGAGGAGCAAGTCATATGGTTAATGAGAATTTTGAAAATCTTTAAGAGCCTTTGTTATGCTATTTTAGGTGTTCATATGTTTAGAAGACACATTTGTTTTGACATTGATAACTTTTTTCTGACTTTGAATTTTAGAAAATGGAAAGAATAAACCATTGATCAGTGCAACAGAGAAATTGATTCTTATATGAGTATCCAGTTTAATTATTGGACAATTTCTGGAGCTAAGGAAGTAAAAAAAATACCTTAAAAACTATTCAGTTATCAAAGTAAATCAAAGTTAAATATAATGGTTCATAAAAAGATGAGCGATGTTTAAATTCAAAGTGGACATGTAGGTGTTCATAATCAACAAGGTTATGCATGATATCCAGATGCAATGGTGTCATCAGTCTGAATTCATTCTATTAACAACTGTTAACTGAAAGATTTCTATATTCTAAACACTCAGCATGTGTTGATTCGTTTGCTTGCCATGATGAGTTCTTCATTGGTCACTATTCTTTGGAGTACATATAATTAATTATCCATTGTTCCTAAATCTATACTTAATTCTATTTAATTTTATTAATTCTGCTGAAAAAATAAAAAGTAAGAAATGGCAACACAAGTAATGGTTGGAAATCGGAGCAGAATCCAGCAAAACTGCAAATAATGGAACAGATTCTCTATTTGATTATGATGATAATGACACTAGTGATAATGATAATAATAATCCTGATGATATTCATCATTTTAATTATCATAATCATTATCATTATTACTATAATTATCATCATCATTATTATCATGATGAGAATTTTTATTACTATCATTGATGATAATAACAATAATGATAATGATGAAAATGATTTTGATGATAATAATGAAAAGGATCAAGATGATAATGATGAAAATTATCATGATAATGATAATCATCATATGATGAAAGTGTTATTGTTGTTATTATTTTCATCAGTATTATATGGCCAAGAGGTGTCAGGTCGCACCCCTCCAAAGGTTAGTGGTGAGCTAGTGTTCTGGCAACGGATTGTCATTTTTCTGGTGACCAAATTGACTCCCAAATCTGTGCGTGCCCTTTGCATCTTTGACTCCACCAATAGCATCAGAGCTTTATGTTGGTCTAGCTATCAGAATTAAGTGAACAGACTATAACAATATTTATCTTTTTATCTGCACACACACACACACATACACATGCACAAGGACATGCACACATGCATGCACAGGAAGGAAGGGAGAGAGGAAGGTAGAGAGAAAGGGAGAGAAGAAGGGAAAGAAGAAGGGAAAGAAGAAGGGAAAGAAGAAGGAAGAGAGGAAGGTAGAGAGAAAGGGAGAGAGAAAGGGAGAGAGAAAGGGAGAGAGAAAGGGAGAGAAGAAGGGAGAGAAGAAGGGAGAGAAGAAGGGAGAGAGGAAGGGAGAGAGGAAGGGAGAGAGGAAGAGAGAGAGGAAGAGAGAGAGGAAGAGAGAGAGGAAGAGAGAGAGGAAGAGAGAGAGGAAGAGAGAGAGGAAGAGAGAGAGGAAGAGAGAGAGGAAGAGAGAGAGGAAGAGAGAGAGGAAGAGAGAGAGGAAGAGAGAGAGAGGAAGAGAGAGAGGAAGAGAGAGAGGAAGAGAGAGAGGAAGAGAGAGAGGAAGAGAGAGAGAGAGAGAGAGAGAGAGAGAGAGAGAGAGAGAGAGAGAGAGAGAGAGAGAGAGAGAGAGAGAGAGAGAGAGAGAGAGAGAGAGAGAGAGAGAGAGAGAGAGAGAGAGAGAATAAAATGTATTGACATGAACATTTGTTGCAGAATATCGTGTTAAACCTGGTGAATACTGCAGAGCTTCCACAGACTGTATTGATGGATTATTGTGTGAGGATTTAAAGTGCAGATGTCCAAGGTATGTATTTTGGTTTGGGTTTGTAGAGATTTAAACTTTTCTTTACCATTGGAGCTATTAAGAAGTTTGGACATGTTGATAACAAGTATTCTAAAAACTTTTTTATGGAGTAATGAGTATTGAAAGAGAATTTACATAACAGGAAAATCCAAAATCTTTTGAATATAGGATAACTAGACAGACGTTTCAGAAGCATGATTAGAATATTAAATATTTGATTAGCCAGTGTTTGTTACTATAGCTATTAAGTGAATGATGATTAAATGAATTTATTTTCGTTTCCCTTAACTTTTTGGTCAAGTACTTGGTCTTTATATTATGTTTCACTTTTGTCTGTATCATGCTTTATATTATATGCATAATTTATCTCTCTTATTTTATGCTCATCTATTTTATGTCTGTACTTTCAGTTTTCTATGTCAGAACTTGTTTTCTATAATATCCATTTTTGTATATTTTGATTGATATTCAGTTTGTCTTGATATTTTAGTTTTCTGTTTTGTTTTAATCATATAAAAGGTTTGTTATATTATCATTCTCTAACATTCCTGTTTTTTATTACTTCCAGTTTTTGTTATTATGATCGGAGAAAGGAAATCTGCGATTGTGGTGGCGTTGAAAAGGAAAGTGGACCAATTTTTCTTGGAATCATTCTAGGCCTGATCATCATTTCATTCTGGTACTGTACAATCAAGAAAACCATAAAAAAGTAAGTTTTTAAGACTGGACTCTTTGATGCTATTAATCCATTCATGACGGGTGATGTGATATCACATCATCGGAATATTTTACTCCTGCCGGATGACTTCCTATCATGTCATGATCTCTCCCACTGTGAGAGATCTGTTGGCAGGAAGCTGCATGTGCTTGTTATCTATCCAGTGGGACTTGCCTTAGACCAATTTACACCCCATTGTGAATGGGTTAATATGATATTGAATAGTATTATATTATAGTATTATATTCTAAGAAGACCTTTACAAATCCTGGGATGAGACACAGCAGTATCTATTTTAGTCTACACAAATTTATTGTTGAGCTTCCTATGGGTCTTTTGTATCCCAGAATACATAAAGAGTTTTTTTTATGGCAATATTTTTGTTGTTAGAATGATATTAGTTGGTGGACTGTCACCACTTCATAAGTCATCTTACATTTCAATTTTGCTTTTTCAGACACAAGAAAAAGATGAACCAATTTTCAACTATCCCTGTAGTTAATAATGAGTATGCAGCTCCTTCCTATCCTCTTTCACCTGTCCAGTCCTCCATCCAAACTGAAACCACAGTAGATGGCACTGCATCCCCTGTTAGTAGAACAGCTGGTACTCCTATTCCAGAAAACACTGGCACCTCTGGAACCCACTCCATAAATCCCCCCCAAAACCCAAGCTATCCTATACACCCAAAATCAGATAATCCTCCATCATATGAAGAAGTTATTTCTTCAACTCTATATAACCCTGATGCAGCAAGCCAGCCTCTCACCTTTGTACCAAATGCTCCATATCCACATGCCTACATCCCTTTGTCTAGTGACACTAAGCGAGCTTCAAGTCCTACACACACTCTTTCCGGAAGACCATATTCCCGTAGTTCTTCACCAGTTCCCTCAGCAACACCTTATCCCCTAAATCCCATGGTAACACCATATCCTGATAGTTCTGATGCAACACAAGATTCTGTAAATTCTTCAGCACCAGCCGGTGCTATGAGTCCATCATCTCCTCTTTCATCTGTCCCAGTAGCACCACCAGCTTACAATCCTTACTTTCATGAGGGTGGTGATCAAGGTAAGAATTCTCTAATCCTCCAACTCTATTCCTTCTTTCTTTTTCTATTTTTCTAACTCCCTAACCCTCCTTCTCCTCCTTATTCCCACTTTCTCTCTCTTCCCTCTACCCCCTTTTGGCCTTGCTCTCCTTCAAGCTCTTTCTGCCTCTCTCCCTCTCCCTTCCCCATTCAGTTTTCCACTCCACTCTATCTCTATCTTTTAGCATTTGACTTGAGATTTTTTTTTAAGCAGTTATGGAATGGAACTATGATTTTAGTGAGAAAGTCATTTACTATATATAGATATGTATATATACACATACAATTTTCTCCTTTCAGGTTCTGCAGAAAGTGATATTAAACCAAAATAGTATACTACTTAACCCTATGACGACGGTGCGTCACACTCGTGTGACACAGCCAAACTCCCGATGCCGGGGCGTCATGCCAGTGTGACGATTTCAATGCAATATTGCAATAGCCTGGCACAGGGGTCTTCGCATAGCGAGTGCCCCGTCGGGAAAGGGTTAATGTGGTCCAAGTGCAAAAGAAACTTTGATTTTTTTTTGGCTAAGCACTCTCTGCAGTAGTAGGGATGCAGAAAGAATTACCTAAGAAGATCTTTGTTAAGTAGTGATTCCTATATTTTTCATAATTTAATCCATATTTACAACTACATACACTTCTCATTCCTGGTGCCACTCAGCAAAACAGCCAAACTGGCAGTGGCACCTTACATGCCTCACATATGATCAAAAATGTGTTTCCCCCATCCACAATGGGTTAACCTGATAATGAAGGAGGTATTTCAAGCGCACAGGTCTAACACCTCAGTGAAGTTGCCATGTCTAGATAAACCCAGTTGTTAGGGGTTAACATATAACTTAAATATATTATTGTCGAAACCTTCAATTAGAAACAGTTAAGAACCAAAGTAAAGCTAATGAGTTTACAGACCTAAACCCATTCTTTAGTACCTTCATTGTAAGGGTAATCTATATTAAGTATTCCTTTTACTGTACACCCAAACCCTCTTGTATCACTTCAGTAAGAAATGCTCATAATCCTGACTAAAATACTGCAAATATATGTTCTTAAC
>BOPN01002142.1:105000-107500 GCA_017312705.2 Penaeus japonicus
AATAATACTTTGGTTAAAACTCAGTCACTCCGATAGAACTTTCTGTTACATTGAATGAAGATGTCAGCATATATCAGAAGCTGATATATATGCATTCTTAGCCTGAAAAATATTGTTGGCTTTACATTATTCAATACTATAGGCTTTCCAGTTGATTGTTTGCTTTCTCGTTACAAAATGATGATAATTAATTTCAATACTGAACAAACTTAATATTTCTGGTATCAAAATAGGTTAAAATACAGCTGCTGTCCTTTGTACATACAGGTACCACACTTTTATTCAATATGTGTGAGCTCTGCTGAGTACATATAATATGAATTATCAATTAGTAAGATACAAAAGTTAAAATTCAGTCGTCCAAATGCAAATGTGCCAATTTACATAATTATCCATTACTTAGTTATAATTAATTACCTATATAGTTATTTCTGTGACTGGAATAATTTGCTTCATTGTGCATGGGTTTTTATCTTGTCAATTTTTATAGTTCAGTCAAACTTGTGTGTGTTGAAGAAACTTTATCTATATATTTGTCATATACTTGAATTTTGGCTTTTGAAATATCTTAACCCACACAGGACGGGTGGTACAGCATGTGTACCGCGCATTCAAAAGCCCAGTTGCCGGGCGGCACAGTATTGTGCCGGCCATTCAATTGATTTAGGCCTAATAATTTGAACGCCCCGGCATTTGGACATTCAAGGCTAGAATTCCCCCGTCGGGAATGGGTTAATATTTTCCAAGCAACACAATGTAGTGAAGCACATGTTTCTAATACAGAGTAACTTTAACTTTGAAATATAGGATATCTGTTACCAGTATCTGGTTAAGCTTTGTTACTTTACATTCCTCCTGCATTTTCTCATGCTGTACTTAAGCCAATAAACTAAAAGCACAAATGAAATCTTTCCCTACACTTATCTTATATTAAAAGAGTGATCTATCTTAATTTCATTCTTGCAAAATTAATCTGGTTTTAAAAATTCTTATGAGTTGTGAAAAAACGTACTGAATTCAGTGGCTTTTTGTAAACATAATTTAAACAGATTTTGAAGAAAATTATGTCTTTTTATAGACAAATATCCATTTAGTTCATTGAGTATTTGTAATTCAACCACCAGAAACTATTTGATGGAGAATTTAACATTAGAATTTCAATTACATATATCCTACTCTTATTCATGCATTTTTCTACATGCCATAAAGGAAGCTTCAAATTATTTATCTGTGCCAAATAAAAATATACATAGAGAAACCAGACTATATCATGAATGTCCTTCTTTTAACTGCAAGATTTCATCACTAACTTAATAAATTCATCTGATTAAGCAATGTGATTTCTTCCATCACAATAACCCAATATAATATATGGTATAATGGGCATCTACGCAGTTCCTTCTACACAGCTACTAGAGCTATATATATTACTAGCAACCAAACATCCACATTCTACAGCCCAGTTTTACCTGACAAATACTTGTACTATTTCTCTTTCTGGGGCTTCTAGTGGTATTTACACCTTCATTTTCTTTACATATATTATTTCAATTCATTGAAAACTATACTTATTTAAAAAAATATGGCTTGAAAACAAAATAATGCTCTACAATCACCTACTAATTATCCACTATTGAAGTAAAAGTGACAAGAGAAACTATTATTCAGGCAAATAAACAAAGAGTACATAGAATAATCTTTATTGACTTGATTGTTGAATAATCTAAAAACACATGTGATTTAACATTGGGACTGGTAATAACTAAAATCTTAGCTGATACAGGATCATTGACTTTATCTTCATAATAAACCAGTGTTTAGTGAGACCTTTATCAACAACAATTTTGTGCATCTCTAAATCCTGAAGTGAAAGAAGAGAGATCATCATCTATACAAGGCTCTGCACACCTGAGATATAGGCAAATCACACACAGGAGGAACACCATACTCATCAACCCTTGGATAATCTTCCTCTCTCATGGCCATATTATCTGTAATGTTTCTGATGTCATGTGGAGGCAGAGCCAGGATCAGGTTAAGGGAAGGGTAGATGAAGAAGACGAATATCAAAACAAGCATTATGATGACACTGGGGAAGGCTAATGCCCAGTAGGGCTGGGGGACGTATGTCAGTCCCAGTGCTGCCAGATAGCCATGGGGGATGAGAGCCCATGCTAGGTAGCTGATAATGCCAGCCCAGCCCAGTAGGTACAAGACAAAGCCATAGTAGGAGCGGCCTGGAGATGGTGCTGGAGTGTGTTCACCCATGTTTCTCCTATCTTTTTTCTTCCTGATATCAGCTGCTTATCCCCCTAAAGGGATGGAGTGGATTCAGGTCCTGATAATGTCCAAAACATTAGTGCTTTCCCCAACCTCTCCTCAGTTATTCACTATCACTATCAAAATATCATGAATTCCAATCCAACACAAATCAGTAGTTTATTTCACTATTATTCAGACACAGAAATGCCACATACAATGATTTATCAAGAGGCAATTA
>BOPN01002142.1:112500-122500 GCA_017312705.2 Penaeus japonicus
TCTATTGTAACATCACATCAAAATGGTCTGTAAATAGATACAACACCTTCGATGTAACCCATCGGTAACAATATAGCTCGCATTGGCATTTAACCTTTTAGAGAGAAACACAACACAAAATAATCAGCACCATACAGAAATTACCATCCTTAGAAACCAACATCAAATTCGAAATTCGAAAAGGATACGCTACAGCAGGCAATTCTTTGGCTGCTGGGAGCTCATTATCTTCATCCGAGTCCATGTAATCATCCTGCACTCCGTTGTCATCTACGTTTCCATCCATGGGATTAGTTATTACAGATTAACTAGGAATTATTGTAGAAATGACTCAATCTGAAATCTACTGTAGAGAAAAGTGTGGTCTGTGTTGATCCGTTTGTTTACATGTAAAACGAGCCTAAAAGAAATATTTCAACTACTATCAAATTTAGCAATTTTCCAGAAATTAATTTTGGTGAAGCCTATTTACAATTCGTATTCCATGTGAGTAATTGTTTCATGTTCTATTAAGTAGAAACGTCTATTCAGTCTAAACTCATATTGGTCACCATCATCAAAAAATCGTATTACACTTCAGAATTTGATCATATCTGTTCTTATGAAATCAGTTTAACTTTGGTTTCATTCCCATGTGCATTATATATGTTGTGGTCTATGAATAAGCCGCCAAATGCAATTATCAAAAGCCTATTAATTTTTGCTAAACAATCGACAAGTCTGAAAAAATCAGCTTCTTGAGTCAATCACTATCTCTTAAATGGAATAATTAGATAAAAAATCAAGATGCTTCAAAAGTGATAAAACCTACGAATTGATAAAGAAAATTATCTCCAAATCAGCAAACGTGGGAAATTTGCTAGTAGACGTTGCAGATGTTTTCAACGATGACGTCAAAAACCCAATAGACCAATCACATTACAGATTTACCTTAGTGATGACGTCATAAACCGTTTTAACCAATCCTATCATAGAAGTTTTTCAGAGTGACGTCAAAGTCGCAACCGACCAATCCCTTCTCAGTTTTCAATAACTCTCGACTGAGGGAGAAGGTCTGGATGACAGTCTGTGCTCTCGCTCTCTGTTAACACACCTATACAGCCCTTGTGCATACTCAAAGATGGGTATTTTGATCGCAAAGTTGTGGAGCCTCTTCGGCAATGAAGGTAAGAACTGAGAATATGCTGTGCTCTTCGTAGACGATAAAACGAAACCCAAAGGAAAAGAAAGGGCTTTAAAATTTTCACACCCTCGGAATAGGCCTATAGACATCTGTTTTGATGGTTTTTATTATGAAAATGGATATCGATGGGATCATAGACACATAATCATTGACACATGTGCCCAGTTGTAGGGGAACTCTGGGTCGGAATACTCCTATGTAAGTGGATGACGAAATCATGTGTAGTCACAACTCGCGTCTCAATGACAGCTTATCATTGACGAAAATACCTATGATTATTTGAGATACTAAACTCACTTTATGTGACTTTTGATATGGCAGTTTAGATTGGTAGATATTTTGATTTTGATTAGATCTTGTAGCTCTCATGTAAATTAGTTTTTTTTTTCTCTTGTTGTGAATAGGTTGTATTTGTTATATTGAAGGGAAGTTTTGTCTGAGTTCAAAATGCAGTTGAGTTAAAATATTGTTCGCAGTATTTCCAGCCAAGTTTACTATGTTAGAGTTCTATGTAACTTGCATGAATTCACCGAAGCATAAGAACAAAGTAAAATATGCACTAAACACAAAGCAAAGCTCTACACACTTTGGGTACACTGTGTTGGTCAAGGTCAAGCACCCAATTCTTTGTTGTGTTTTTTACCATTTCCTCTCATATTCATGACCGACAAAGTCCGTGAATCATGCTCCTTTTTTGTGGCATATTTTAATTGGCAGATGATTAATGTGCTCTTTTTTAGTGTTTTCTAAATGGCAGAAGAGTTTCTATTTCGAAGTATGATTCATAATTCTAGAATGGGCATATCAAGACTCAACTGTAAAACATCAATATCTATTTTGAAAAAATTGTCTATGATACGATTGATGATTATTGCTTTGCCAGTCTTCGAGCATAAGCCTAGTGCTATAAGGAAGCTTTTATAATGTGAAGCAAGGTTAAATGCGGTTAAGTTTGGTTTTCTTATTTAATTTAGTTATGAGTCGTACTACATTTTGGAATGAAATTACTGTGTGGCATAGATATTGCAGACATAAGCTAAACTGTACTTGGAATCAATAGATCATTGAACTACAAGAGTTTTCTTTTATACCTGTAGTGTGCATGTTTGTCATAAGTTGAAAATGAGTAAGTAATAGAATGAGCAAGCTTAGTGTTAGATTTGGTTAAGCTATCACATCATGGACTGGTTCTCTGTATGACAATGTATTGGGAGAGAAGTCTACAAACTGTACATAAAATAATCATGGTCATGGTGATGAAATCTAGCTCCCACTTTTATTTGTTTTTGGTAATTGCCTGGAATACGATCTATCAAGTTATACTGTGGCCTCTGCGTTTCGCTCTCTAGTGAAGGCCAGCAATCCTCTGCCAGTCATATTCTAGCAAGATTGAATTTGGACTGGTTCTTCATTGATTATGAATTGCCAGGTCTACAAATTCTATCTTGATCTAGAATGTACTTGTAGATGAGTGTGTAGGCAGCTTCTGCGGGAAGCCTTTTAAATTATTCTTTAATAGGCAGTATTGCATTTTTTTTTTTTTTTTTTTTTTTTTTTTTTTTTTTTTTTTTTTTACTTTTCTATTTCAATGAATAAAGCACTTTCATTATCAATTTGTAATAATTACATATGTCATTAAAGAAAAATGTCAGTCTATTGATTTTGTGTCAAACTGATGATGTTCTATTAACCGAAGTTGTGTGTCAACACTGTATCAGTGTTTTCAGATGCTGGATTAGTCTTAGATGATACATAAAAATAATTGATATAATACAGCACAGAAAAAGTTTGAAGCAGGCTGTTCGAAGAATAATTGGCTCAAAAGATACTTTTATAGTAACTCACTGTTGATTTAAAAAAAATACAGGATAATTGTTAACAAGACAGCCATAGTATATCTCCAAGTAGTATTTTTTTTTGTAATTGTATGGCATACACTCTATCCAAATTCACTTGATGGATGGTCTAAAGTCCTAACTTCGGGATTACTATGTCAGACATGTCTCTGGCGATCTGGAACAAAAATCCATTATGTGTATTTATCCTGGCAAGAAAAAATTTGTAGACCTCCCTTGCAATTTATTGCTCAATAAGAAACCAGTGTAAGCTCTATCCTACCACAATATACAAGTAGGAGGTTTGTAGCTAGAACCATAACAGGTGCAGAAACTGTTGCAATTGCCAGAGTCACTGTGGATGTCTTGTAAATGTATACCAAAGATGAAATTATTATATTTTAGAAAATATGTTACATGGCTGAGAGCATACACAGTGATCTTCATATTTGTATATTCTGGCAAACTAGAGCTTGTAGACCTCCACGGTGATTTATCATTTTACTAGAATAGAATGTACAGCATGAAGTGGAGCAGCTGTAGTATCACCTTGCTATGGTCCAATAATTTCATAAAGCAAGATATATATATATATTATATTATATTATATTATATTATGTATTATATATTATACATTATATATTATATTATATATTATATTATATTACATTACATTCATACATCTCAACCAGACCCATATAATTCTGATAAAAATGGAACATCAATATATAAATTGCACATCTTGCATTGTGGATTCATTCTTTTTTTCATGGCTTTTCTACATCTGTCAACTATATATGCCCATTTAGAAAATATTTCTCATTAGTTCATCAAGTTTGCAATATTTGTTTCATATATTAATCCAAATGGACCTGATATAGCCAGATTATGTGATAGTACCACATTTTCTTAAGAAGAGTAGTGTGAGTGTGAGTGAGTGAGTGAGTGAGTGAGTGAGTGAGTGAGTGAGTGTGTGTGTGTGTGTGTGTGTGTGTGTGTGTGTGTGTGTGTGTGTGTGTGTGTGTGTGTGCGCGCGCGCGCTCTCGTGCAAATTGCCACAATCATTCACACATATTAGGAAGATATGATCAGAAATCTAACTAAAGAAATTTTTGAATAAAGAATCTGATTTGCAACCCAACTACTTAAATAGCAATCTATATTAGAAAAATTAATAATTATAGCAACTTCATATAAAATGTACAGATTGTAAATTATTTCTTATTGTCAAAAAATTCTCATCCACAAAGGTAATGGTGTCTTTTCAGAAACACAACAGTTAAGGACCCAAGTATCAGGACTCTTGAGCCAACAGTCGTCAAGTGACCAAATTATGCGTGAGATACAGCAAAGGGAAATGGATTTGATGGTAAGTAATAGCTAATTGGAATTGCAAGCTAATAAAAAAAAAGGTTAGGCCCACTACCTATAGTTTGTCCCAGACCTTATCCAGATGCAAAGATTTGTCTAACATGCAGATAAGCTTAACCCATTCACACCGGGGCCATTCCAGCTTTGCATGGTCGCAATAGCGGGGTTCTAGAACGCATAAGCCTAACATCTCGAGATTCTCGGATGCACAAGCCGCAAGCCTGGGCTGCCCACTCGCTCAACCCAAGCACGCGGCTTGCCCTCATAGCTCATCCCGGGCGTCTGACGCAAAAAACACAAAACGTGTCATCATGTCAACCGGCTCTAATGGGTTAATGATCTTTATGTCCAGTATTGATGATCTTTTTCTTATTCTCTCCTTCAGTAGTTGTGTCTTTTGCCTTTTTTTCATCTGTTCCCCTTGTAATTCATACCTAGTGATGAAGTATTGAAGGATTTATCTATGCTGAGAAAAAATCACAAATGAGAATTTAGTGATTGTGTGGAAGCTTCAGAAACCTAAAACAGCACTGCACGTATCATAAAAAGTTTTAAAACACACTTTAATGAGGGCTAATTCAAATTAGAAAGGTTGCACAGTATATACCTATTTTCAAAGGACGTTATTACTAAGAACTATTTCATGTTGTAAAGCTCATATTTTAAACTCTATTTAGATTGCTAAAGTGTTAATGTTTGATTATGGGGTGCCACACTAGACCCTACTGGGGGTACCAGCTGCATTCTAAAATTTGAAAAATTCTTAAATCTGAAATACAACTGGCCCCAAGGGTTTCAGATAAGGGTTTGTGGACCCTTATTATCATTGTGTTAATTATTCTTAATTTACAGGAATCCATTAAAGCAAAGGACAGCCAGCTGGCAGTGCTTCGAGTTAGGTTACAGGAGGGAGATCATGATATACAGGCTAAAGATACTTTGATAAAGGAGCTTCAAGTGGAAAATAAAAGGTACAAGAAATGATGAATTCTTCCATGTAAATTTGAACTATGGTGCATAGATATAGTTATTGTATATATGTATGTTTGTGTTTGTGAGTGTATTATACAATATAACACTCACAATCAGAACTGCGTACTCACTCACTCATTAATTTCTCTTTTGTCATTTCTCTAAGGTTATTAGAAGGTGCTAACGAAAGTAGCGGACTGCACAACCACGCCCTTCAGACTCTCCAGGATCGCTTGGCGGAGGTTCAGGCTCAGCTGGACCGGGAGAAACAGCTGCACGTGTCTTCTCAAACTGAACTCACAAGAAGGTCAGTTCTTATTTGCTTGTCATCATTCTTTTCAGTGAAATGCATGTGTGTGTGTGTGTGTGCGTGTGTGCGTGTGTGCTTGTGTGCTTGTGTGCGTGTGTGCGTGCGTGTGTGTGTGTGTGTGTGTGTGTGTGTGCACGCAACAGTCATGTGCCATATGTATATGCCATTTAAGTGCCCATGTGTATATGAGAGATTATATTTTTTGTGTGGATATGATTTTGAAAACACAATATCTGACAATATTTATACATATGAGGAATGAAAAGTGTTTTTCCCTCTTTTTAAACTTTTAAAAATAGGGAGGAGCAGGACATTGTCTTCACAATTAACAAATTAACATTGCAGAATAAACCATCTCGAAGAGGAGCAGCAGGAGTCCGCATCAGCTCTGACAGACTCACAACGCAAACTAGAAGAAGAAAGGACTCGAGCTCATCAGCTTGTCAACCAGGTAACTGTTAACAGATATAACAGATTTCCATTAGGTGGGAGATTTCTAGTGTTATTAGTTATTAGTTTTTAGTTTGTTGTTGTTTTTTCTGTGATATTCATCTTTATTTTGTTTATCATGTTTTTCCTTTGCCATGTTTTAATGTAATGTAGTTAAGTATATTATTTATTAGGTATAACTCCCTTATTTGAAAAGAGATGAGAGAAAGGGACATTAAAAATTGCTTTTTCTATTATGTGAATCTATTTGAAAATCAAACTAGCTTGTGGAATCCTCATAACCTTCAAGGTACCTCTGAGGGTCTGTATTTATGTGACCTTTGGACATTATATGATAGTGTTGTAGATTTCCATTTCCTTTTTATTATTATGACCTATTTGCACTTCTTTTTTCTTTTCTTCTTCTTCTTCTTCTTCTTCTTCTTCTTCTTCTTCTTTTTTACTTCTTTCTTTCTTTTCTTGATCCATAACTCAACAGGTGAGTTCATTGCGCGGCGAATTGGTCTCGGCGAGGGAGGAGTTGACAGAGTACAAAGCCAAGGCTGGGAGGATCTTGCAAAGCAAAGAGAAGTTGATAGCCAGCCTGAAGGAAGACCGAGGTGGAGGGGGAAGTGAGTCGGCTGAGGAAACGCAACTCCACGAAGCTGAACTGCACCAAATAAGGTATGTATCTGCTTATGTGTTGTGATCTGGTGCATTATTGCATAAACATTTCCTCTTAAAAACAAATTGCAAGAAGAGATTGGTGGAATATTTGTTATGCTGCCCATGTGAAGCTGCACATAATGCAAATATGAAACAATTTTGATAATTTACTTTGAAAATAATAAAGATGATAATAGACTCTTGTAGAAGCTTGTTAATCAATCTCACGACGCACACCCAATGAGCACCTCTCAGTAACTACATGTCAAAATGGGGAAGACCAATTTTTCATTGATTCATTTCTTTTCTTTATTTCAAGAGCAAGTATGAATTTCAGCATTGTCCATTCACTTATTTATCTATTAATTATAGTTTTTAGAAGTATTGTGAATGCTTTTATATTTTAGTACAAAGAATGTAGGGACTGTTTTGTATTCCAAAATTTATGCTATCCATATTTCAAAGAGTAGTTTGCATTGTATATCTGTTCAGTCTGTTCAGTGGGGTACTTCTGTTGGGAAGACCAGATATATCACAAATTGTGAAGTAGCACAAGTTAATTGCTTCACAATTTAGTAAAATATTTCAGAGAATTTTTAAGCATAGATTAAAAACAAGTCATACAGGAGGATCAGGAAAAGAGAAATGCTAGTGTAATAGGATGTTGAATGAAAATTGCACTAAAAAAAGCATGTATTGTGAAAAGTTTTAAAGATATTATAGTTAAATAAGATGTTTAACCCATTCACGCCGGGGCCGTTCCGGCTTTGCTCGGTCGCAATACCGGGGTTCTCGAACGCATAAGCCTAACGCCTCGAGATTGTCGGGTGCACAAGCCGCAAGCCTGGGTTGCCCGCTCGCTCTACCCTAGCACGCGCCTTCCCCTCATAGCTCGTCCAGGGCATCTGACGCGAAAACCACAATACGTGCTATCACGTCAACTAGCTCCAATGGGTTAAAAAAGAAAAAAGTAAAATGAAAAACATCCAACAGAAGTGGATTGATTTAAACTAATTTTAAAGAAATATCTAAGAAATATCACTATCATTCTAAGGTCTAAATTTAGACCTTAGAATGGTATTGGTGAATATATACAGTGAGATTAAGAATTTTCAAGGCCCCTTCTCATGGAGGACAGAGCAACAAATCCCAAATAGTCCCCAAGTAATGAACCATCAGCAATTCCTAACAAGCAAGCCATTCCAGATCTGAGCGAGACCTTCTGCGTGAGGAACTGGAAGGAGCTGGCGTGAGGATCAGGCAGTTGTTGACAGAGATCAGTGACCTGGAAAGCTCTGCTCAGGACCAGGCAGCATCAGCCTACCACAATGCCTCTAATCTGGAAGAAGCTTTGTCTGACGAGAGGAAAAGGAGGACGGAAGTGGAGGCCGAGTTGAGACATGTCCAAGAGGTGTGTGTTCTTGCAGTATGGTGTTAAAGAGGGTCTGGTGTGATCTTTCTTAGACTTGAAAGGTTTTCTCAGCAAGAAAATGAAAGGATATTACTGTTGGAGAAAGAAGTTTGAGTATGTTATCTTTATTGCACAGAAAAGAGGTTTCTCATGAATAAATTAAAATGATATTGATTTTTTGGGTTGTCAGATTTACCATAAAAGAGACAGATTACTTAAAGAATATTTATTATATTTTTTGTCAATAGTCCAGGGAAATAACAACATTCATCATTTGATATTCTTTTTCTATAATTTTGTTCCCCATTAACCAGGAAATGCGTTGTGCTCATGAAGAGTTAACAAGACAAAAAGTCAACTTGTCGTCAAGGCTACAGGAAAGGGACACTGAAATTGATCGGCTGAGGAAACAGGTGATGAATTTTAATTTGTTGAGATAATTATTATGTGGCTGCATATTTTTGCAGTACTAGTAGTAGTAGTAGTAGTAGGAGTAGTACTTCTTGTAGTAGTCATATCAGTTCAGTAATAAAATGTTTCATCAGCTTTGAATTACATCTGAGACCAAATACATAATGTTTTGAAAATTCTCTGTTTATATTCCAAGAAGTCTGAAGATTTAAGACTGTCATTGGCCTTCCCCTTTTTTTTCCCCCTTTGCAAGTAGCAAAAGAGAAAATGTTTGCATAGTAGTATTTTTTTCAAAAGACACAGCTGCCATGTTGTTATGTTTTTTAGGAGGATTAGCAGAAAGATGGTTATGTTATTTAGATATATTACAGAAGCAAATGAAGGATATTTGTTATTCAAAAAGAAATCTTACAAAGATGCAAGAAATGTGTTTGTTTTTGCCATTTCACAATCTAAGGTTCTTATGGTAATAAAAGACTCGGTCTTTCCTAATTATCTTTTTCACCTGTAGGTCGTCCATGCTAAAGCTCATCCAGCAGCCAGTCAGAATTGGAACAGCGGGTCCACGCTTTGACGGAGTCCCTCATGCGCAGACAGCTATCGAGACGCTAAGCACAGAGAAACATTCACTTATCATTCAGATGGAACGACTGAAGGTGAGTTTTTATCTCTGGACTTTCACGCAATTATTGAGTCATTGTTTATGTATTTCTGTGATTGGATTTGATATATTTTATAACACATATTTAATTTGTACTGTTGTTTTTGGGCTTGATTGTACACTTTGTAGAATAGATTTGTCTCCAGCGACAAATGAGATGCTGTATGTAGACTCTGTCTGTGTTTATTCCGTGATTATAAGCTCAGGATTTTTAGTTAACACCATTATTCTTATTTTCAGCAACAATATGATGAATCCCAAAGCATGCTTAACAGAGATCCTCCAACATCTTATCGTCAGGATGATGGTAAGAACCTGAAATGTGTGACTTTATTATGCAATAAATTATATGATAGGTAAAAAAATTCAATAATGTGATTAGATATATGAAAACAGACCAAGGTACTGTCATAATAACCAAGCTATCTTCAGTTTAAATAAGTTTGTATCTGTTCTTCAGTATTTCCATGTAATCCCATCTAAGATACAACGTAAAAATAACTTTCTGGAAGGTTTTAATTGATTAGCTTGGTTTTCCTTACAGTGAGAAATCGTGTACCAAGTTTCCTCGTAGAGTCTCCCTTCGATGGGGGTGTGGCTCAAAAGTGAAAAGGGCATACACCACCCTGGACAAGTTCTCTGTCAGACTGGGTATATTCCTGCGGCGTTATCCCATCGCCAGAGTTTTTGTGATTTTGTACATGTGCCTTTTGCATGTCTGGGTGATGATCGTGCTGCTTACGCACACTCC
>BOPN01002142.1:140000-147500 GCA_017312705.2 Penaeus japonicus
TAATTTGGAAGTATATTAACGTGTCAACGTTATTTTTTTTTATCCTGTAAATGCACTACAGCTTTATTGTTATCTTTCTCGCTTTCTCGTTGAAAGTCCTCACTTGTAGTCAATTCAGAGAACAAGTGTTCGTTAAAGACAGTCATTTGTTTTTATGCTTCCTTTTTTTATGAATCGCGTCACTTTTCTCTGCGTTTTACAACATTTTCGTAGTTTTGCGAAAGTTCATAATGTATGCGATAATTAGAGAAGTAAAAATCTCTCTGTCCTAGTTTGTAATTGTTACTTCGAGGAAAAGGAAAAACTTATACGAAGCAAAGAGATTTCCTCTCGCATCCTTTGACGTCACACGTGCGTAAGAAGCGAGTATGACGTCATTTACACGTCACGGGAGGTCCCGAGAAGCTACGGCGCTGATTCATCTGCATCCGTTGCTACGGTGCTCGCCGAAAGGCCTCGTTAACGTTTCGCAGGCCTTTAAGGAAGATCTAGCCTTTATTAAAGATCTATCTCCGCCTTATACTAGGTAAAACGACATCGCTGGCATATGGAAAATGAGAGAGGAAAGCAGAATACAGTAGCCCCATTTTATTTAGATATACATCATGATTGTCCCACTTTCGAGTGCAGACACAATGGACAACATCACTAGCGGCCTTATCGTTTTTTTTGTTTTGTCTTTTTTTTATCACATACTGAGTGCAAGGTCTGGCTCTCTACCCCTCACCCTTACCCTCCCCCAAACGCAGGAATGTACTGTAAGTGGCTGAATGATTTGTATTTATTGAATTATCACATTCAGATAAATTTCGCACCCGGAGATATTTGTAGTTATTGGATATTGAGGGCTGTAACAACAGGGCATTGTAGAGAAAGCTTTTATCAAGTGTTATGATGCTGATATGTGTTTTTAGAAATCACAAAGTGAAAAATTGACTCGAAGCTAAATATATTTAATGAACAAAATATTTTGGTAGCATGGAACTGGCAATTCATAAATGATAATAAAATAGCACAGGCACTTCATCAGATTTCCATGGGATATCGTAAGCAGTGCTGTCTTCAATTAAGTAAACAAAAAGATGAACTTAGAAGCTTTACATAGCAACCCGGGCAAGGGAACTTGCTGGTTGGAATTGTAAACACCTTATTATCAGCTAATACAGCTATGTACACACAAGAACCTGGGCAAGCACACAGCCTTACACACACACACAGTCATACACACACAGCTATACATGCACACACAGCTATACACGCACACACAGCCATACACGCACACACAGTCATACACACACACAGCTATACATGCACACACAGCCATACACGCACACACAGCCATACACGCACACACAGCCATACACGCACACACAACCATACACACACACAGCCATACACACACACAGCCATACACACACACACAGCCATACACACACACAGCCTTACACACTCACAGCTATACATGCACACACAGCCATACACGCACACACAGCCATACACGCACACACAGCCATACACGCACACACAGCCATACACGCACACACAGCCATACACACACACACAGCCATACACACACACATCCATACATACACACACAGCCATACACGCACACACAACCATACACACACACAGCCATACACACACACACAGCCATACACACACACACAGCCACACACACACACACACACACACACACACACACACACACACACACACACACACACACACACACACACACACACACACACACACACACACACACACACACACACACACACACACACATAGCCACACATACACACACACATAGCCACGCATACACACACACACACATACACACACATATACACACATACATAGCCACACATACATATGCACACATAGCCACATATACATACACACACATAGACACACACATAGACACACATACATACACACATAGCCACACATACATACACACATAGCCACACATACATACACACACACATAGCCACACATACATACACACACATAGCCACACATACATACACACACACAGCCACACATACATACACACACACACACATAGCCACACATACATACACACACACACACATAGCCACACATACATACACACACATAGCCACACATACATACACATACATAGCCACACATAGCCACACACACATAGCCACACATACATACACACACATAGCCACACATACATACACACACACAGCCACACATACATACACACACATAGTCACACACACACACACACACACACACACATATATATATATTTGATCTCTTTCTTTTTATAAGCATAATGCCATATCAAAAAAGGTAATTGTATTTATATCTTTAATTTTTCTTCAGAACATAAAATCGTAATGGTTGGCTTAGACAACGCTGGCAAAACTACCATCTTATACCAGCTCCTGATGAATGAGGTTGTCCATACGTCGCCCACCATTGGCAGCAATGTGGAAGAGGTCGTCTGGAAGAACCTGCACTTTATCATGTGGGATCTTGGAGGACAGGAATCTCTGCGGTCGGCATGGAACACATATTACACGAATACAGAGGTAGGCTGGCTGTCCCTCTGGTTTCTCATGGCGTGAGAATGCTAGTGGAATGCAAGTTTGAAAGGATGGGCTTCAGTTGATTGGTGATGGCTGTGTTATTTGGAAAGCTCTGTCTAATGATATCTTTCTATCTTTATGGCTGGCCTATTGGTGATTTTTAAGCTTTGTCTTTATAGATAGTAGATATCATTCAGATTATCTGAATTTAGATAAATGCCTGTGACTGTTTGCCTAGTATTTGGAATATACCAACTGTGCATGTACAGTGATGATTGCCAGTGCAATACTCAAACATGACAAAGAGATTTCCACTTGGCTACTAGTGCATTTCCTCCAACTTGAATCCTTTCCTCAGAAGAAAGAATGTACAGTTTGATGCACATTCTAACAAAGGGAATGTTCAATTAATTTCTTTTATGCATATTTTTTTATTGATTGATATTGATTATTTGTGTCCTAATTGCATCATTTTAATTTTATTTGCCATGGAGTTAGTACTACTTGTTAAGAGTATTGCTTGTCAGATAGGCAAGTCTGTAATTAATATTTTGTAAAGTATTCATGTAAATCTATTTTTCTAAGAAAAACACCTTCCTTTTCTTTACCATGTACAACATTTATAAAGAATAATGACTCTTTCAGTTTGTCATCTTGGTGATAGACTCCACAGACCGAGAACGCTTGAGCATCACGCGAGAAGAGCTATACAAAATGTTAGCTCATGAGGAGTTATCACGAGCAGCAGTACTTATATATGCTAACAAGCAAGATGTAAAAGGATCAATGAGCGCAGCAGAGATTTCACGGTTATTAAATCTAACTTCTATAAAGAAACATAAGTGGCAGATTCAAGGATGTTGTGCATTAACAGGAGAAGGGTAAGGTTTGGGATTTTGTTCTTTTACTCAAGCATTGTCTTGTTTAAATGATTTTTATTTGATTATCCTGTAATGAAATTTTGCAGATTGGTGAATATGTGTAAAAACTTTTATATCATATATTTAAAAAGAAAATTATCATGAAGTAGAATATGTGTATCACATTATTCTTATTTTATCTAATATCATTTTTATTTCTTCTTTTCAGCCTTTATCAGGGACTAGAGTGGATCGGAAGCACTTTAAAAAGCAAGTGACGAAACCACAAGCCAATAGTTACTAACTCAAAACTGTGATCGTCCTGAAGAGTGTGCGTGTGTGTGTCTGTTCGTGCGTGCGTGGAAGTAGCGAGGACAGAGATGTCCTTTCTGCAAATGTCATGTTAGTGTTGTAACTATGTAAAATAAACATCATTTAAGAAATTACCTGGCCAGATGTAACTGGACCAAGATTATCAGTTCATTATTTTTTACTTTCTACTCTGGAAACTTAGAAAACTTTTCTGCCCTGGCAGATGTATATATACATATGCTGTTATTGGATAGTGTATTGTGGAAATGTGCTGGACAGTGTGTTTTCTTTGGTGGCGATAAGATAAGTTGCTGAGTGCCGTTCCTCGAACACAAGGCAGTGCTAGGAATTATTCCACGAGTAAAACCCCAAAGGCAAGGCTTGGAATATCAGGACTGTCAGGAAAGCTGAGACTGTGTGGAGTGTTTTTATCATTTGTTAAGAAAGAAAGAAAAAAAAAGGAAAAAGAACTAGTGTTATTTGTCAAGAAGGATTGGGGAATCATTTCATTTTATATACAGTGTGCCATTTCAAGAGTCAAATTTTCATGGTAACTCTTAGGAGATCAGTGACAGTTAGAAGTAATCTCTTGTGTTGATTTGTCAGTTTTTATTGGTTTAAGAGATGTATTGTTATCGTCTTTTCTACCAATTTCTAATGAGAATATCAAAGTAATGTGCAACTTGAATGAATAATGTCTTTGTAATATGCATGATATTTTGAGTGTATGAATGCACCATTCTCAGAGTGAACGTTCATTTTATATTATTTATTATTGTTTTCATTTGACTATCTCCCCCCCCCCCCTCCCAAAAAAGAAGAAAAATATTAATCTTTGATTTTATTTTTATATGAAAATGAAAAACTTGTACTAGCTTTATTTGTCATAATTATAATTGATAAAAAATGGAACTAGTTTTACATTACCCAACAGCCTCTTTCTTCATTATTTCAAGGATATTCTGAAACCTTTTTCTCTGCATACTTTACGTTGATATAGATTGTGTTTTAAGTCTGATTGATATTTTTTCTTCTCTGCGCAGGAGTCTTTGAAGTATAGTTTCTCAGATTATGTACATGCAGGTAAATTCTAGTTTCTGTTGATTAATGGACGAAAAGCAGAAAAAAGACAGATTGTATCATTCTTATTATCCAAAGAAAGAAGCTATTATTATTTCTTCATAAACAAAGAAAGTAGAATTTTACGGAGAAAGGACATGGACAAGGGCTGTGTTTTGCTTTTCCTGTCATGGTCTTGAGATTATTTGGTAGTCATATATATTAGACATTATCAATTTTCTAATGTATGTTTTTTATTGGTTGTTCTTAAAATATGAACTTTAAATGGGATCCTAGTAAATGAATTGGTATTGAAATGAAAAAATAACCTGTATATTCTCTAAAAATCTATTGCTGTATACACATACAAATATGGTGCATATTCACATATATATATTGATGCACTTACACAGAGACACATAAACATATATATATATATATATATTTATATATATATATATATATATATATATATATATATATATATATATATATATATACATATATATAATATATATATATGTATATATATATATATATAGTTATATATATATATATATATATATATATATATATATATATATATATACATATACATATACATATACATATACATATACATATACATTTACATTTACATTTACATTTACATTTACATTTACATTTACATTTACATTTACATTTACATTTACATTTACATTTACATTTACATTTACATTTACATTTACATTTACATTTACATTTACATTTACATTTACATTTACATTTACATTTACATTTACATTTACATTTACATTTATACTTACACACACACACACACACACACACACATACATACACACACATACACACACACATACACACACACACACATGCACACGCACAAACATGTACACGTAGATACATACATACATACATACATACATACATACATACATACATACATACATACAAACACACACACAAACACACACACACACACACACACACACACACACACACACACACACACACACACACACACACACACACACACACACACACACACACACACACACACACACACACACACACACACACATGCACACACATGCACACACATGCACACATATAATATGCACATGCATAGAAACAAAATCCTCCTGTCTAACTCTTTCCTTATATGTATTGTCCTATATTTGTATATCAATCTCTTTACTTTCCAGCTACCCACATATAACTTTAGCTTCAAATACATTAAAGTTATGGCAATCAAAGGAATTTCATGTAGTTGCACTCAGTCAAAAGAAATATAAAAGTATTAAAAATGAAAAGGAAAAAAAAAAAAATTATTGTCTTGGAGATTAACTTAGGGACGTCTCAGACCAAGAATTAGGTTGGACGGATATCTGTACGTCTAGTCAGATGATTTTGATTATTGTGATTTTTAATGTATTTGTTATTAATATTATTATTATTATTATTATTATTATTATTATTATTATTATTATTGTGATTATTATTATTATTGTTATCATCGTCATTATTATCATTTTTATGAATATTATTATTATATATTTTTTTACAATATTATTGCTATCATTATTACTATTATGATTATTATTATTATCATTATTTTTATTATGATGATTATCATCATCATCATTATCCTTATTATTTCCATTACTATTAATATTATTGTCATCAGTCTTTTTTGTGTGATTTCTTGTTTTCTTTTTCTAGTTAATTGATTTAATTATTTACTTATCAATTTATTTATTTTTTTCATTACTTTTGGTGATGGAAATGTTCTGGCAGAACAGAAAATTTGTATATATGTGTGTATGTGTGCCTATGTATGTGCTGTATATCATTTGTGTCATTGTATGGGTGTATGTAAAAGATTGTACTGCATATGATTTTTATTATTTATGCATAAATTTTAAATAACAGTCAATCTTTGGATGAAGCCATTTTGACATATCGATTTGTTTATAGCTAAGGTTTTACTTGAACTGACTATTGCAATTGTTAACCCAATCACGGTGGGGCAGATATTTGCCTAATTCAACAGCCGTTGCCAATACAGGACTGAGAGTTTTTGCGAAGGGGTGAGGCCATGTTGAACCTCTAAGCGTGATTTTCACTAACCCTGTTCTAAGGGGTGATAAAAAAGGTTTTGTATAAAAAAGAATAAATAGAATTCAGTAAAGTCAAGAAAAATGTTTATATACAAATGCAACAACTGTGTGTATATATAAAAACCAATCTATGTACAATATATATATATGGCACAACTTCACGACGTGATCCGTCGTGTGGGGAATATTTAGATTCTTGATGTGGTATGATGTCATCTGTTGTGATTGGTATATGAGTCATTGTAGCAAAAGTATGCAGATTAATATAGGTCAGAAAGGATTTAAATTAATACAGTGGCTATTTTTAGTTATGCTGTGGCAAGAATGATGAGGAATGTTAAGATGTTAGCTAAGAGCAGTGGAATGCTTAGTTTTGCTAATAACAAATGTACAGGCACTCACCTTGAAAGTGACTTAAACAAGGAATAATTACGCCTTAGCAGGGGCTAATCTTCGATTGTCTTTTAGTGATTGAAAACTAGTTATGATGGATTTCTCAGAATTAACCTGCATAAGTAAAATAAAATCTATACTGAGAAATGTTAAAATTATAATGTGCCAAGATTGCAAATCAGTGGCCCAGCC
>BOPN01002142.1:167500-170000 GCA_017312705.2 Penaeus japonicus
TTGACTGACAGATCAAGGTTCAACTGCCAAGCATCACTGTGGGTCGGATTCACGCCCACGCTGGCTGTCCATGAATCTCCGTTCTTCTGTAGAGGTACGTCAATATAGTCCCCGATCGTCGCCACTTCACATCCTTTGCGAAAAAAAGAAATGAGATTCCAATAGGATTTAAATGAACTATTCCTCACGAATTATCAGCCTAACTAAGGCAGGGTCATGGATACATGCATTTCATGATAGCATTACATTCGATTGAAAAGAAAGAAAAGAAAAATCACCTCGAATCACCAGCGGCAGGACGAGCGTGAGCGCAACGGTCATCCAAGTCATGGTTAATCTAACCACAGTTTTCTCTGCACGAAACACTTATGGAGCGTGACGGGAAATGTAAAGATGCGCTGGCAGTGTAAATGTGATATTTCAGTGATCTTAATGCAAACGATTGATTTATCTAAGAGAACACACGCGACCAGACTCTCCGACGGCGCCTCTCACACTGCTCGTCCGCTCAGAAGCGCCGTTTCTGAGAAACGCTCGAACGCTAACGTAGGAAATGCGAAGGGAAGCTGTTGCTTATACGCATACAATTTGTTCGTAGACTGCAGTTCTCACTTTAATCCAGAGAAATTAGAATTTTGATTCTATCAAACTACAATCGCTACCTAACAAAATTCAAATAACGCGCTTACACACACATATATCTATATATATTTATATATATATCTATGTGTGTGTGAATATGTAAATATATCATATATATACATATATATACACATATATGTATATCATATATATGTGTATTACATATACACATATATTTGTGTATCATATATATACATATATATAGAGAGAGAGATGACAACACCTACACACACATTCTCACTCTGAAATACTGCACTTCACATCGCTTAGGCGCCGTCAACATTACTGACTATTGTCAGTGTTTGATAATTCAGGCCAATGTTAACCTAGACTGTTCTGGCCTATTGAAAGGTAGCAAGCTCACAAGAGGGATCTGGTGTTAATTTAATTCAATGTTCAAATGACACAGGACTACTAAACTGTATGCTGAACGCGATGAAATAAACCAGTAGTCTAGAAAAACAGGGAGTGTTAAGAGGGTGCTTTGACTTCCAAGCAGCATTAGCTACCTAGCTCTGTTGTCAATATTTGTGTAACTCTAGTATATTCTTGTTTTTGCAGAATTCAACTTCCCATTAAGGTAAATACGAATCATATTTCTTCCATGGCTTCTTTTATGTCTGTGGTTAATCCAGCAATCTGGATGCCATTTAAAGCATTGCATTGCACAGCATTAACTACCGTACATCTTAGAAACCAAATAATGGAGATTAAGATGATTAAATTTTCTCTTCACTTTTCCAGATTATGTGTTGCACTCAGGAGGAATATGATTATCTTCATACGTTTTAACTTTTATTTTTGTTTTTACATAAATTTATGTGACACATGGTTTAATCATTGTGAAATAACTGTATGATGAATAAAGGTTACTACATTTATTTCAGTTTTGCGATTAGAAATGAAAAAAATGGCTTTTTGTTTTTCAAATGTTTCAAAAAAAATAAAAAAAAGTCATAAGTTGAAGGGAAGAGCATAAACGTTGGAACTAAAAGGCTTATTGCTTAAAACAAAATAACAGCGGACCGTGCATGGGTAAAGAGTTGTATTTCCTTATGTTTATAATAAAAATGCAGGAAAAGAATGTCATCATTTGATAAGATCAAAAGATCATAATGGGATGATGGTTCAAACACTGACGAATCCCCACCCTGAGTAACTGTCCGAATCACCCCGAATCTATATACTTTATTGATGGATAACCTCAAATTCACTCCAAAGAGTTTGACATTCATTTTGACAAAAATATCTGCAATAATAGTTCGCCCAAATAATACACACTCCACTGTTTTATATATTCTTGGAGGTAAAACATATACACTCAAATTACAGCATAGGACTTGTAAAAAGAAGTCTGTGTACTGTTCGATACCATGCGATGCGACACATACAACGCTTAGAGATTGAAATTAAATTTCATCTTCCTATTTCTCTATTTACATGTGTGAGTATATAATTGCATGTAAAAGAACATCTGTAAATCGATGATATTATATATGGATTAGACTAAATGAATGCAAATACAGATCTCACGAGGGCTGCAGTCAAGGACTTCCTGTACCCCAGACCCCGTAGTTGTAGTTGCGAAGTGAATGTACATTTGTGTCCCTTTCTCACTGATAAATGCTATTTCGGCAAGACTGGTTGTCGGACGAAACTTCGATGTCCGTTACACTTTCATAGATGTTTTCCCCGGAAGAGCTTTGGCATTCGTGTTCGCAGTCCATGCTCATCTGTGGGGATGAAGCGCGAGTGACGAGTGTAATACCGCGTCCCTGTAGAGGCGTGGCCACATTTGCACAAGTGTCCTCGTATAAAGCATGAACGCTGCCGTTATCCCGTTGGGCGTGAGCGTGGA
>BOPN01002142.1:175000-182500 GCA_017312705.2 Penaeus japonicus
TGGAATGGTCAGACATGTAACGCTTACTTCTCCCACTAAACAAAGTGTCGCTCTACTGCAGTATTCAACAAATACTTGTCTCTATTATGTTCTGCAAGAAGCAATCGATAGACCAAATGTTTTCTACACAAAACTCGAAGGCAAATGATACAAATGAACAAGAGTGTGTATACTGATATAAATGCATTTAAATACATATATCATATATACCTATATATACACATATACGTTCACGCATATATGTATATATATGTATATATGTATACACACATATATATACATACGTATATGTATATATATGTATACATACATACACACATGCAAACACACACACATATATGCATATATATATGTATACATACATACATATATATATATATATATATATATATATATATATATATATATATATATACAGATAGATAGACAGATAGGTAGATATATTTATATACATGAACATATGTATGTACAGAGAGAGATTCACACATATACCTATTTGTGTGTGTCTACACGCATATGCAAATGTCTCTATGCATATACATGTGTACGTACATATGTTTATATATACATATATCCATACATAAGTATATGTATATGTATGTATACATATGCAAACACACACATGTATATATACATATATATGTATGTACACATGCAAACACACACATGTATATATACATATATATGTATGTACACTTATATATATACATACATATCTCTATGTATGTATATATATGCATACATATGTATGTTTGTGCGTGTGCGTATGTGTGGATGTGTGTGTCTGTGTGGTATTTGTATGTACGTGTCCGTGTGTGTTTTTTCCTGTCTAAATATTCTCAAGGAACTTACGTGCATTAACCTCAACGCAACTGAATGACAAATTGAAGTTTTCAGTCGCCTTTATGTTCCTTAAACCAAGAGTCGAAGTTTCTATATCACTTAAGCTCTCCAATCCATGTATAGCGGTTTCATCCTTAGTTTCAGTTTCAAGTTTTAACTCGTGCTGACTGACTGTGACAGTCAAGTTAAGGAACTGGTTCTTCAGTACAAGCAAGCTGTCATCGCCAGTGAAATCTTCATTACCAATAGGGCCTTTGAGTCGGATAAGCCCATCTGAGATGTGGATCAGTGTCAGTTTCATGACATACGTTGTTCGGTGTTTTGAGTTGACTGACAGATCAAGGTTCAACTGCCAAGCATCATTGTGGTTCGGCTTCACGCCCACGGTGGCTGTCCATGAATCTCCGTTCTTCTGCAGAGGTACGTCAATATAGTCCCCGATCCTCGCCACTTCACATCCTTTGCGAAAAGAAGAAATGTTGAGATTCCAATAGGATTTAAATGAACTATTCCTCACGAATTATCAGCCTAACTAAGGCAGGGTCATGGATACATGCATTTCATGATAGCATTACATTCGATTGAAAAAAAAGAAAGAAAAGAAAAATCACCTCGAATCAGCAGCGGCAGGACGAGCGTGAGCGCAACGGTCATCCAAGTCATGGTTAATCTAACCTCAGTTTTCTCTGCACACAAACACTCATGGAGCGTGGCGGGAAATGTAAAGATGCGCTGGCAGTGTAAATGTGATATTTCAGTGATCTTAATGCAAGCGATTGGTATATCTGAAAGAACACACGCGACCAGACTCTCCGACGGCGCCTCTCACACTGCTCGTCCGCTCAGAAGCGCCGTTTCTGAGAAACGCTCGAACGCTGACGTAGGAAATGCGAAGGGAAGCTGTTGCTTACACACATACAATTTGTTCGTAGACTGCAATTCTTACATTAATCCAGAGAAATTAGAATTTTGATTCTATCAAACTACAATCGCTACCTAACAAAATTCAAATAACGCGCACACGCACACACACACATATATATATATGTGTATATATATACTTATATATATGTATATATGTATATATGATATATATGTATATATATATGCGGTTATATATACACATTATATATAAACAGATATAAATAATGATCCTAACATATACACAAATGCTTGATCTGGCATGTTTAACAAGAGTGGTCTAGTGTTAATTTGTATTTTCATATTTATAATTCAGGACAACTAGGTATCATACTGAACATGGCGTTCTAAAAATTAACAAAATATACCAGCAGTCTGCTTGCCACAGTTAATGTATGCGTCGAAAGGAGCAAAGTTCATGTTATATAGCTTTAGAATACATCATACAGCTTTGATTAAATGGGAATAAGTTCAGTTAAGTTTTATACACACTGCAGAGTGCTTTAACATTTTATTCAGTTTGCATTAATCAGCACGGAGCATTTATGAAGTGAGATTCCTATGATCTTTTAACAAACGCAATATGATTACTGTATTTTCTTAATCCTGAATATCAATTTACAAAATTGCATATATAATCTTAGTTCAATATGGATTGAGAAATAACTGATACCAAAATAATCAAATACGCACCAAATACATGTATGTTTGTATATATGTATATATATATATATAAATATATATATATATATATATATACACACACACACACACACACACACACACACACACACACACACACACACACACACACACACACACACACACACGCACACACACACACATATATATATATATATGTATATATGTAAATGTTAATGTATATATATATATTTGCATTTATAAGCCGCCTTTTCCGTTGGCACGACACTTTTATAACAGGTACCGTGGGCGTGGGGTTTAGATATTGGCGGGGTTATATATAAACCTCTTTACAAGGAAACATGCAAAATCAATAATATGGTGGCATAAGCAGTGGTTACTTAACCTTTTGCCTTCGCTATAGTAATGTTTTAAGGTATGTTGGAAGGATGTTTTATGAGCAAGAAATGTGGAATAAGTTTTACTTGTTTTAGAACTGTTACTGCTAATTGTTGTGACAAGATCTGCGCAAAAAAACTAGAATTTGAAATGTTACATGGCATTTATCTTCTGAATACACACAAAAGGAAATCTATAGAACTGATCTCATACTATAATTCATACGTAACCTGTAGAGATTCGATTAAAGTAAGATTTGTACAAACGAAACTTACCATTCGAACGAGTTACTTGGTGGTTGAGCCTGCATTGCTTATTTTCGTGCATATTCGTTATTATTCCGGTTTTTGAAATAGATAGAAAACTTACATATTCAAATTATTATTTGTTTTTTTTAATGCTAAGTTGCTAAGATAGTGCGTAATGGCGTAGAACAAGCAAAACACTTTATGACTAACTGTGAACATACGATGATTCCTGCGACCGTATTCTAGGACGTATTCTGCGTGTCGTGGCCATGTCATGTTCAATTGTTCATGTTGTGTCCATGTCGTGTTCATGTCACGAATGCGGTGTTCTAGGACGCAAAAGCGTGGCACGTCTGCGTCAGCTGTCTCAGGTTTACTAACCGTTCCAAAGTTAACATGTTTCGGATGAATGACACTGTCCAAACGCCAAATTCATAAGAAAAACTACAATCATAGGTAGCACTAACAAAAGATCATTAAATTTTGGTATGAATCAGTCATTGTACTTGTTCCTAGTCAAAGAATTGAAAACCATTCCACGAACGTGCCGTTGGTAATTCAAAGGATCGTGTGTCTATGTATAAATCTTCCTTATTTCATGTGTGTATATACTGTACATATATGTGTATCTTTAATATATCATACATATAGATTTAATGTATTCATATTTCATATAGTTATAGACTTTAATTTTACGTCCCTGACTACTTTTACAATTCATTTAACTTAACTCTCCTTCGAAAAGCCCGCTAAGAGTTAAAAAACCCAAATTCAGCAGAAAATCTATGTTTTCCTAAAATGGTTTGTAATCCAAGTCGAGGACAATGATGCCTAATATATCCAACATAGATATTACTTTCCAAACGTAGTATGCTCATATTAAGTATTGGTAAGAAGAAGTACGGTAATTTTTTTTTTTCGCCCGTGTAACTATCGTGGTAAGCCTACCCCCTTGTCATGGAGTTTCCACGATTGTTCCAATACTTTCCACGCTTTTGACATGAACACGCGCTTCTAGAATACGAATCGCGGGTTCATGTCTTGTACTCGGCGCGCTAGGGACTTAAAATACGACTGTAGTAGTCGTATGGGACTAGGGCGGAGCCAAGTGTCTGGCAACACTGCCCAGGGTAGTGTCGCAACAGAAAATCAACGACACCTTTACCCTGTCTATAGACATCCTTGAGCCAGTGGAGATGACGGCCACACACACACACACACACACACACACACACACACACACATACACACACACACACACACACACACACACACACACACACACATATATATATATATATATATATATATATATATATATATATATATATATATATACTAAAAAGGGCAGGACATTTTAAAGAAATTTGCTTTTCCGTTAAGATATAGTATTTCTGTAAAATATCTTTAAAAAGATGTTCGTTAAAAAAAACAGGGAAACATGTTTATAACTATTTATTTTTTCAGTACATCATCTGAAATAATAATCATATTTATAAGAACCTGTAAATACCTTTACAGTATTGAATCAGGAAGTAATATGAATTGAATTCATACAGGATCTATTCTTGATGTTCTTAAAAAAAAATCATACAAGCCTACAAATAAATGTATGACTGATACAGTGACTAAAATCAAATAGCACTTCAAACATAACTCAAATGAACAATTCGATCAAGTGCAGCAACCGGTTTATATATCATTTCATCAAAATGGTAATAATAAAAAAATCAACTTATACTGTGTAAAGCTGGCTATCAAACACTTACGAGATCTTTTGTATTCCTATTACACAATGGAAATGCTCAAGTTTTATTCCATTACGTTTTTTTTTTTTTTTTTTTTACACATCTTTAGGAAAGCACTTTACCTGAGTATTACTATGTAAAGATAATACTGGTTATGGAAATTTCACCCAAGAATAGCATTTTTATGAATTGTGCTTGTAGGCATTTTAATATCCAATACTAGGATTTTTTTACATGTTAGATAAATTGATTAAAAATGTAGCAGTCTAAAGAAATTGCACACATTCAACCAAACCTTTCATTAAAAAGAGCATTCGCAATTATACGTAGTAAGCTGTTCTTGTAGGTATTGAAATATTTTGCTTTATATCAGCAACAACATTAATCAAGAAAAAACTATGAGACGGACTTATCTTTCTAGCTATGTTTCTTAAATCACTTTTTTGCTCCCATCTACATAGATAAAGGTTTACATCTACATCGATAAAGAGGGCTGTATGAAAAGGGCATTTATATCTTTACACTTAAACACACAATATTGTTATATCAATGAGCAAATAGGTACATTCAACAGAGCACGCTGAGTAATAGACTTAAATAGTAAATGGTTTGTAAGATACATGATCATTTGATACACAAACAAAAGGGGTCGGTTACAACAGGAGATTTGGGGCAAAACGGAATTATAATTCAGTCAATCAAATTCATTAATATGTAATTGAAGAAACTGGTTCAACGTTCCTGTTAAACTTAGCTTCTCCTCTCTATATCAGCAGGAGGATTGATAAAGTTTTTTTCTGCTATTTTTGAGTTGAAACCAAAAAAGAGAGATTGGAATGATAAAGACTGATGTAAGTATACAGTATACGCACACAAGCACGCGCAAACTTGTATATATATATATATATATATATATATATATATATATATATATATATATATTTATTCATATATTTCTTCACACACACACACACACACACACACTCTCTCTCTATCTCTCTCTCTCATATATATATATATATATATATATATATATATATATATATATGCATATACATATATATATATATATATATATATATATATATATATATATATATATATATATATATATATATATATATATATGTACATATATATATATATATATATATATATATATATATATATATATATATATATATATATCCATATATATACATACATACATATATATGTGTGTGTGTTATAAACAGATAAGCTGCAGTGAATGTTTAGTGAATCTCATTCTACTTATCCCGTTTCATGTTATCCCGTGAGCAGCGAAGGAGCGTGGGCTCACACCGGAAGGAGCAGGTGGAAGGAGGTCGGAGCTGCGTTGACAAGCAAGCGTGTGTGCAGTCACCTGGAAGGGCAGTGGGTCGACAGCATCACTGCTCGAAGGAGGACCAGGGTACAGCACGAAGCCTCATCTGTAATTGATGTCATATTTCATCATAATTATAATGATAATAATAATGACAATGGTATAATGTTCGTCTGTACAGATGTTTCAGTTCAAAAGTTAACTCATGTTTTACGAGTGAATCGGAAAACTGTTAGCATGGCTTCTGGGTGATTGGTTTTCGAACTTCAAAAAACTTTACCTTATGATAAAATGGAATGTGCGCATATCATTATTGCATTTCTGTTTTTTCAGCATTATTTGGCATCAATAACAGCCTTCTTGAATGTCTATTTTGTCTCTCCTTTTCTATCTTTTCTTAAATTCCACATTTCTCTCTCTATCTATAGTCTCTAGATAGTAGAAGCCATTGAAATCCATTGCAAAGGTTATACGATCGACACCACCAGATCCATTTATTCCCTCCAAATCCACACACACACACACACACACACACACATACACACACTCACATACACTCACACACACACGTATATATATATGTGTGTGTGTGTGTATGTGTGTGTACATATGTAGGAACACTTACATAGTTTGTGTACGTTTGCTTGTCTGAGTGTGTGTGTGATAGCAAAACAAGAAGGTCAAAAGAAAACAGTTGTATTTACCGGATGGAACTACCAGCACGTGTTTTATCAACCGCCGAATCATACGGAAATCCTCTATGGATAAGAGTCTTCCGTTTTTTCTCGTCTTTACAATGTTATCATACTAGTCATCGTATCAAAGGGAGAAAACTATGAAATAATTGCAATAGGAATAAAATTGAGGGTGATTTTAAGTCAATTCAATTATTATACCGATGCCAATGAGGCTTTTGCTACGCTATAGATATATAACAGCAATAATGAGAAAAATACTATCAATCAGAAAAAAATAACTATAACTTTAAGGTTAGTAGCCACAACATTACTATTTATGTCATACTGCAACAGCGCAGTATGACATCTATACTGTGTCGAATAGTCGTACCCTGGTATAATGGCAATAAAGTGGTATAACATATGGTATGTAAAGCTTACAGGAAATTAAAGTACAACGGTGATTGGTCATGGCGTGTGCCACTTTACATAAATCTGCGTTCATTATCGTTCACTTTGTACATTATGTTCGTATGCTTATCATATGTCTTAATAAGACACACACACACACATATATATATATATGTGTGTGTGTGTGTGTATGTGTGTGTGTGTGTGTGTGTCTGTGTTTGTGTGTATGTATATTGTATATATATGTATATATATATATATATATA
>BOPN01002142.1:195000-197500 GCA_017312705.2 Penaeus japonicus
GGACCTTCTTCTCGGACGACGCCTCCGTGACCATGGTGCGGGCATGGAGCGTGGCCAGGGCCCGCGTGACGATAAGGGCGTGTTCTGTGGTGAGGTTCACATGAGGGTACGGGCCGAACCCCTGGGAGAGGAGCTCGGAAGCTTTGGCCTCGATGATACTGATGACGCCCCCACGGTAGAGCAGGGCATGATCAGGGGCGCCGTCCTCGCCCACCTCGGGTCCGATGAAGCACTCCGGACCACACAGCATGTCGGGACTTGCAGCGCCAACCATTCTTCCTGAAAAGAAAAAAAGGGAATCAGATTGGATAAAAGAACTACAATCATGACTTGTGTGTAGAGACGCGTGGGGTTGAGTATTAAAAGGAACTATTGAAAAGTGTATCTGTGGTTGGTTTCGTCGGATTTCTTTGATCAACGCATACAAAAAATAGAGAGAAAAAAAAAAATGCGGAGAAAGCTTTCAAAAAAGACATAACGGAGTGACTAGCACGAGACAGTAATAGCAGGGTGTCGCTAAGGAGCCCGAGGCCCGGGTTTCTCCTCCAATTTTCATCTTGATCATGAGGGCGACAATCGTCTCCCACCTCCTCCCTCCACCCTACCTCCTCTCCTCCTCCTTCCCCCTCCCTTCCCCTGCCCTCTCCCCTCCCCCGGTCCCCCATCCTCCCTTCCCCCGCCCTCTCCCCTCCTCCCCTGTCTGCCAATCTAAGGAATCCTCACACAGTTTGTTCACATTAGCCGCACATTCCTTAATCCAAGGAAGAGAAAAATGCATGATTTTCGAAACATTCTTGGGTGTTTTTTGTGGATTCATGTGTTAAGAGACAGAATATAGGGTATGGAGGAGAAAAGAAAAGAAAGGGAGGACGAGGAGGAAATGAAGAAAATGAAAAAGAAGGAAAATAAGGAGAAAAAGAATATAAAATGAAGAAAACTTTTTAAAAATCTTAGTTCATCAATCACGGAACAGACTGCCGGATGAATTTCCCGGAATTTCGAAATGCAGAATTCCCCATGATGTAGGTGAGCCACAGCCGGATATAGCCCTTGAGAAGAGAAACAAAGGGAGAGAGAGAGTGAGAGAGAGAGAGAGAGAGAGAGAGAGAGAGAGAGAGAGAGAGAGAGAGAGAGAGAGAGAGAGAGAGAGAGAGAGAGAGAGAGAGGAGAGAGAGGAGAGAAAGGAGAGAAAGAGAGAGAGAGAGAGAGAGAGAGGAGAGAAAGAGAAAGAGAAAGAGAGAGAGAGAGAGAGAGGAGAGAAAGAGAAAGAGACAGAGAGAGAAAGAGAGGAGAGAGACAGAGAGAGAGAAAGAGATAAATAGGTAGATAGATAGAGAGAGAGAGAAAGAGAGAGAGAAAAATCATGTATGTCAAAGCGTTCCCGAGATGCAGGACAAAGCACAGAAGGAATCTGATTGCTTGTGACGACGGCACTGAAGGTCGGCGCCAGACCTTCGAGGGAGAACAAGCGTCAGAATATTAACACTTGTTCCAACACTTTATGTTCCTTGTTATAAAAAGACCTGAATCTACTTGTCGAGATCCCTCTGTGGTGCTTCATGATTGCGTTAGAGGTAGTCTGCGTGCAAGCTTATTTCACATGAGTCTTGAAAAAGAAAATACTGTTGATTGATTTCATTTTCATCCAGCGAAATCTGTGGTTATGATCGAGTCGGGATACTGTGTGCGTGTAATGATCATTTTTTGCCTCTTTCCTTTTCATAAATAACTTGTGTTAGTTAATCCTACTTGAAACATAAATGGTTACATCTATTCAATGTTGTTTTAATGATTAAACTTTGGCTTTTGTAAACACGATTTTACTTTTTCCTCTGCTTTACAAGGAAAAGAAACTCCTAACACGGCTAATCTTGTTGATCTATCAGCTTCGCAATCTCCTTTGTCCACAGTAACTGCTTACCCATTAACTGTCGACATAACCCTTACGTATGGCTCGTATATAGCAATATATTACTGATTTGCATAAGAAATCATTTCATTTTCGTTTGCCGCACACTGCAGGGAGTTAGAACACACACATAAACACACACACACACACACACACACACACACACACACACACACACACACACACACACACACACACACACACACACACACACACACATACACACATACACCTATATGTATTCTTTTGTTCATTTGTGTGTATATGTGTATGTGTGCGTGTTCGTGCGTGCGTGCACAGGAATATTATATGTTAATGTATCTAGACAAACAGCTTATTAATATCGTTTGTCCCCTCTCTTGTTCTGTAAGGCCAGACAACCAACGGCAAGCAGGAATGAAGCCAACCGTTCTGACACGGGCTTGTCGCCGCCGATATTTCTGGCCGCGAGGGCGCTCTCCTTCCCCTTCAGTTCTAGGGGCAAACAAACGACTCCTTTGAAAAGAGTTGCTTTATCTGCCTCGTTTATTTCCTTATATATGTAGTCTTTGTTTCTGTTTCCATTCCCTCGATCCAACTATTTATCTATTT
>BOPN01002142.1:200000-205000 GCA_017312705.2 Penaeus japonicus
ATTTATAAGATGTTACCAGTTAGTAATTCTATATAAAAAATTTATTAAGTTATGGGCAACTATGTATAAAACATTAATTAACCTTTCGCCTTCTGAAAAATCACGTTCAGAACAAGCACAAGAAAACAGAAAGAGATCGAAAGGAAAAAAAGAGGAAGATAAAGATGAGACACAAAACCATTTTCCTACATTCTTTAAAAAAAATATATATAACCGATATAAAAAAAATTGAAAAAAGCGAAACTGAAAGAAACAAACAAAAACGAAAACGCTCTCCTTCATTCCGGTAAAAAAAAAAAATATATATACATGAAAGAAAGAAAGAAAAAAAAATGAAAATAAACAGAAGAGAACCGGGAAAATCCTTCATACGAAAATTGTCTCCAACCGTAAACCGGTGCCTAACAACCCTACCTAACCTGTTCTGCTTCCCTGTGGCATCCCACCCCCTGCCACCATCACCATCCCCCCCTCCCACACCTCCTTATCAAGGTCAACAGGTGAGGAGAAAAACACAAACAAAGAACACTGCGGATATGGCTGATGTCGTTTGTAGAATGTTATTGCTCTCTGCGAAACGAACTCTGGTTTGTTCCGGGTATTGTGGAGGCGGGTAATGTGTGAGCGCTTACAGATACGCGCACGTTTGTACTCTCTAAACGTATATATATATATATATATATATATATATATATATATATATATATATATATATATATATATATATATGTATATATATATATATATATATATATATATATATATATATATATATATATATATATATGGAGAGAGAGAGAGAGAGAGAGAGAGAGAGAGAAAGCGAGAGAGAGAGAGAGAGAGAGAGAGAGAGAGAGAGAGAGAGAGAGAGAGAGAGAGAGAGAGAGAGAGAGAGAGAGAGAGAGAGAGAGAGAGAGAGAGAGAGAGAGAGAGAGAGAGAGAGAGAGAGAGAGAGAGAGAGAGAGAGAGAGAGAGAATGAGAGAGAGAGTAAGAGAGAGAGAGAGATAAGAAGGGGGAAATGAAGAGAGGCGGAAGAAGGGGGAAGAAGGGAGAAGGAGAGAGAGGGAGAGAGAAGGAGAGAGAGAGAGAGGGAGAGAGAGAGATAAAGTTCTCTCTTGTCTGTTGCATAATACCAGGAACATAACAAGACGCGAGAATCGTCATGCCATCAGCAAAATAACTGCGCGTACAGATTGACTGCATAAACACCTGTCCAGAAAGTGCACGATATGATGGTTATGTATGTTTGGTGAAGTAATACTTGAGATGACACAGTGCTGAACGCAGTAGACGACAGACGGTAAAACGACAGACGCCACAGTCCCGTAGAAAATCTGGCAAATATATTTACACATACATTTCAAATACGTGAACACTTTTACCCATCCACACTAGATACCTCTTATCCTCACAAAATTTACACACTTCATTCACATAAACCACCACCACACATACACACACAAAACAACACACACGCTTTACCCATTCACGAAACACGAAGTCAAACCACCTGAAGCACATTCCAGGGCGGTGACACACCCTACCGCAGGCCCCTTCGCGTCTACCTATCAGAGTCTCTACTTTCCCATAGGCTGGACCTTTGCCAGAGGTGATGCCTGGATCATCAATTACCACGACACTCTCTAAAGCGTCTAGCTAGCTTTGGCAGACAGGACTTCATAAACCTTTTATTCACTATCATGATTATCACCATTATCATGGTTATTATTACTCTAACTTTTTATTATTGTCATTCTTAATATCATTATCACTATCGTCATCATTATCACTATCATCATCATCGTCATCATTATCACTATCATCATCATCGTCATCATCGTCGTCATCATCATAAAAACCACCACCATCATCACAATCGTTAAGCTCAGCTTCCGCTCCGTTCTATTCTATTCTTTCGTACATGACTAATAATTTCCGGCACTGCCTACATCCGTGAAGACACACATCCATGCTGTGATTTTTATGCATGATCCGACCCGATACGTATGTAACGCGAGAGAAAAGAGTATCCACGCTGAAAGCAAACAAAATCAAAACGAGAATCCTCATGAAAGAAAATCAAAGTAAATGCAGATCACAACTCTCAAGGGGCTTTACTCCTATGGTCTGTTATGATCGACATCCTAATACTTTAATTTCCATATCACTGAACATTGACAAAGGGCTTCGTGATCAAACAAACAACCGATTTTCTGCATGCTTTTAGATAATCTCACGCTTAAACGAACGTGTTCTGCTTGAATAATACCTGCATGACCACGTAACAGTATCATGACTCTGAAATCCTATGCATAACGATGCTGCTGTAGAGTTGCTACTTTGAATGTGCATATAGAAGGCCTTATGGTTGCGTAATGTTGATAAACCCAAGACGACGTGATTTTTCAAAAATATAATAAAGTAAGTAAAATTCATGCAATGAAAACCTCTCCATGATAACCGTAGGTCTCCACACTAACGTCTTCAGGTGTCCTGCCCTCACACGTACCTTCTAGATATTTGAGGAACAGTTGCATCACGTCTGGAGATTCTGCACGAGCCATTGTTGAAATATTTGTCTGTACTTGACGAGATACACAGTTGGCTGAACCGCTAGGAACTACGAACTACAACACTGGCGGCGTTGGCCTCCCTGCAGCCGTCTAAGGCGAGGAACTGGGTCCCCTTTCTTCTGCCCAGTAGGGATTAGTGGCTGGGTCGCTCAGCCTCGGGCCTTGTGCCTTTCCCAACCACTTTGATCAGATCGGCTCCTGTGTCTGATGCTCTTAACTGGTTTTCTCAAAGGTACCACTGTGGTTGGTGGATATAAATGTTTCTTTTAGGTGGTAGATAGCATTTTCTATTGAATTATCAAACCTTTGAGAACAGCTTTCCAGGACCAGAAAGTAACATGACGTGTACCGCATATGTAATGTCGGGGAAAATTGTCACTATGGAGTGTTTGTGCAATGTTGAACTGGTAGTTCAACATCAGCTGTTGGGCAGTTACAGTATGTTATGTAAATTTGGCTGTTTTACTTTCTTTCCCTTTAGTTATTTTTCATGATCCTAATTATAATCAACCTGACACTTATCAACACTACGGTATGAACACATAATAACTATTACGGCAAACCCTTTTCTCACCGAAGGTCATCCACAAGCATGTTCTATCAAACGCAGTTCACTTCGTATTAAACATTAAAACTATAAAAAATGTCAGAGTGGAGCTATTCAGCCGCACAATTGTCACTGAACTCCTTGGGACGCCTTCTGACCGCGGCGGGACCGGACCCGTACTGTTCTGCGCGACATCAACAAACACGGAGCACGTGCCGCCGTCACAGCTGTTTGGCGCCCTTCCTTGTTATTGGTCCTCACTTCGCCCATGCCAAACTCTTCCCTTTTTACCCCAGTCTTCACTGTCCCGCCCAAACAGCCTGCCAGTGACGGTTCGAGGGCGTGGGCGTGTTGGCGGTGTCACGCGGTCAGTCGTGTTTTGGTTGTAGCGGATGCCAACAAACTCCGTTGCGTACTGTTAGAGCTGTAGCACAGGCAGCGTACATCCGACCACAAATTTAGCGCGAGGAAGTCTCACAGGCCCTTCTTGCGCAATGAAACAACACTTCCTGTAGACATTTGTGTATACAAACATGGCACATCTAATAATACCTATTCAGCTGGTGGTTGCAAACACTAGCGTGACAACAACGTTCCTTTCCTGTCGCCAGGCATGAAATTACGGTCTCACAATACATCATTTAATTCTATCGTTTGCACATCATCCCCAGACACTTTAACGTTTTTGGCAATCATTGTTGCGGACGGAAAACAGCCCATGCAACCACCTGCTGCGACAGATGGCTCTTGTTCTTTCACCACACTGCTTCCTGCGTAACTGGGTTGAATTTTCAAACGTACTAAATCAGCTTTCGTTACCGTCACGAGCAAAGGAATGTTTCTTTTTCTCTTAATCTTCCCAAACAACCGAAACGATAATAATTTCGCTACACTGCACCGTTCGAAATACAGTACAACATGACGAGAACGCGCACGATGACCGCAGCTCACACGGACGCGACTGACACAAGGCCGCAGAACTCCGACTAACCCAGCACGTTGCGGATCCTCCTGCCCAATCATACCCCCTCCTACCCTCCCTCTCTCGCTCTCTCTCTCTCTCTCTACCTCCCTCTCTCCCTACTTCTCCTACCTTCTCCCTCCCCCTTTAACCCTACCCACGCAACGTTCGAATGTAACAGGTATCAATGCCACGCTTTTTATCAACATCGTTCGAAAATGATCCAGGTCTCAAGGTAAAGCAAACTGGACTTAGGACCCATAAGACTTTTACTCATCATGGTGAAATACATTCACAACCAATGCCCGAACCTCAGTGGTCGCAGGAGACGGTCTGACACCCTCTGCTTTAGCCCCAGGCATGTTCACCCGACGTTAGGTACGGCAGGACTACATAGCCCCGCGAGAGAGCGAGAGTAAGAAGGTTGTTCGAGAAGTAGGCAACGTTGACTTGACTTCCCGGATGCCTGACCTGATGTTTGCAAAAGTAAATTAAACAGGACTTCGAGATGGCAATAGGAACAGATTACCATTGTAAGGCATCTGTAATAGCAACAATACAAAGAGAGAGCGAGAGGGAGAGAAAGAGAGAGAGAATGTATGTCTGTGTGTGTGTGTGTGTGTGTGTGTGTGTGTGTGTGTGTGTGTGTGTGTGTGTGTGTGTGTGTGTGTGTGTGTGTGTGTGTGTGTGTGTGTGTGTGTGTGTGTGTGTGTGTGTGTGTGTGTGTGTGTGTGTGTGTGTATGTATAAAAGAGAGAGAGAGAGAGAGAGAGAGAGAGAGAGAGAGAGAGAGAGAGAGAGAGAGAGAGAGAGAGAGAGAGAGATACCAAGAATTCAATTCAAAGATTTCCTCGAGCACTTCAGCTGAACTCGAGGTCATCCCGGTAGTGGATATAGCGGGGTAACAGTACGTAAAACT
>BOPN01002142.1:217500-230920 GCA_017312705.2 Penaeus japonicus
ATTTTTAGATAAAAGTCGTCAGTACTAAATTCATTTTACTTTAATAATGACTTCATATTGGCCTCATACTGTTTTTATTTTGACTTCATAATGCCTCCGTACTTCACAATACCTCTTATACTGCATTCATACTAACATACTGACTCCGTTACTGCCGAATTCTCTATCGTGAATGCAATAATTGTTTGCAAACACGAGCGAGAAAGAATTCCATGATTAGCAATGTTACTCAGAATCGTGTATTCTGATCTTATCTTTCAAGTTATTATTGAAGATCGTGACAATACTTGGATAAAAACTGTCATTGCTATTAACACACCCACTCCTTTGTAATTTCTCTCTTTCTCCATACATATATACTGCCCGTTAAAACAAAAACAGGTGTGTCGTGTGCGTAGAGTTTCGCGAGTTACGGGTTAGTGAGAGGTTATTTATTTGCATTTTTTTTTTAATGTTCATGATTTTTCATCAAATAAATCCCATAAATGAATATACAGGCATGGTACTTAGGGAAAATCATAACCACACACACATACACACACAAATATATTTATATATATACATACACACAAAAATCACTGTTCCATCAATATAAACATACAGCATAATACCGAATGTGCACATCAACATATAAAAATGTAAAATTAATTGATAATAAAGTCACACACGTAAACGTGATAAAAGTAAGAACAATAAAGTTCGCGATGATTACGTTGACAGATGTTTCCTATTTTCCCAGCCTCATAAATTTACAAGACTGAATTGCAAGTTTAGAAAGTTATATGCGTTTTGTTTTATCATTATTCCCTTAATATATATATATATATGTGTGTGTGTGTGTGTGTGTGTGTGTGTGTGTGTGTGTGTGTGTGTGTGTGTGTGTGTGTGTGTGTGTGTGTGTGTGTGTGTGTGTGTGTGTGTGTGTGTGCCAAGTTAAGATCAATCCACCCGTGCGTTAATCCGTGCGGCCACGCATAACATAACGAACGCCTGGGCCGCTTGCAGGATCAAGACAACAGCAATTGACTTCAGACACGATGCAGCGTGGTCGGGACGGGCGGTGAGCATGAGTATTGAGCGTGGGATGGCACTGGCACTGCGGTAGTTACGTAACACCAATGACTTCTCCGGCGGCACTGCAGACCCTTTTATCCTTTCATTCGCCGGCTCTCCTACGCGCTGAAATGGGACTCATCTTCCAAAAGTTCACAATTTCTTTCTTCATTAACGGTCCTCGCAATCTGATTGAATACAACGCCCGTCTCCCTGCTCCCTGTTGCTTCAATCGTCAGCATCAGCGCCCCAGACAACAACACTAAAAGAAAGGCAACTCAAGCATATTCCTTTCCATTCCAAACCTCGAGTCCCCTCTTCCTCCCCCCCCTTTCCTCCTCTTCTTCTCCTCTCCACCAGGCCTACCCTCCCCCTCCCCCTGCCCCCCTCACCTCCAAGTAAGTAAGCCTAACAAACCTCAGAGGTTCTCCGACGCGACGCCACGATAACTCAAAGAGTCGACCTTCAAGAACCCGGGTCGAAGCGTTTCGTAACAGCTGATTCGTGCGTTTTTGAACCCCTGAACCTCAAACCCCTACTTACCTACGTTCCCATAGCCAGTATTACGTAACTCTCTTGTCCCCTTCTTCCTTGTTGCTATTATCGATTTTGTACTATTTTTAGGGATAATTATCACTCCTCTCTAAGCTCTCCTCGTGTACAATGCAGGTTATTTTTAGCTATTTATTGATTTTAGAAAATCCTCGAAGATGTTATTTTCGGGTGCATTCATCTTTTTTTTTTCTTTTTACTAATTATGCTGTTTTACGTTTTTTTCCCTGTAGGTACAAATCTGAAAATCCTCTAAAGTACATAATATAGTACTATATACGGCTCTATTCACAATGGGAACATTCTTATCTGATTTAAATGAAATTATCTGAAAAACAATAATCCTCCTGAAAGAGACACACACACACACATACATACACACATACATAGAGAGAGGAGAGAGATAGGAAGAGATACATAGAGAGAGAGAGAGAGAGAGAGAGAGAGAGAGAGAGAGAGATATATATATATATATATATATAGAGAGATATATACATACATACATACATACATATATATATATATATATATATATATATATATATATATATATATATATATATATATATATATTTACTTATTTATTCATTGATATTTCTATACACGCTTCCACGTATTCATATTCTCACTAGTTTAATGATCGATACTCCATTCTTCGAAGGTCACTGTGTCACTGGTTTGTTTTCCATTAATAGGCCACTGCCTTCAGACAGACCAAACACACTGCCAGGCCTCGTGGCTTGCGAAAGAACCCGTCCTTTCCATGCTATACTCTCCACACTTGTAGCTTTCAGGATAAATGCCATGGGATCCTTATTGTTAAGTGTGTACGTCCTGTCTTATTCACTCATGTGTTATGCGATGGATATATATATATATATATATATATATATATATATATATATATATATATATATATATATATACACTGTATATTACATATGATATTCATCCATAGACGTCTAAGGAGGCTTTTGTATCTGCGTTTCGTTATAAACAGTGATGTTCTTAAGGACATTAAGGAAGTCTGGACATCTCGTGACTGGTATCGTTACATCAGGATGAAAACCAGGAAGTGTCCATAGAGAGGATGTGAAAAAAAACAATAGCCGTTGAGAGAAAGGTGGAGGCCTTGGGTAGAGAACAGTTGGAATTGAATCACGGTTGAAGGATAGAACAGAATAGTTGGGAGAATATGGAAGAGATGAGGAAAAAAATATTACTTCCCCCTCGTCCTATTCTCTACCCCCTTTTCTCTATCTCTCTCTCTCTCTCTCTCTCTCCCCCCCCCCCCTCTCTCCTTTCCTCTCCCTTTTCCTCTCCATTTCTATCTTCCTTTCCATCTCCCTCCATCTCCTCTCCCTCTTTCTTTCTCTGTGAAGCCTTGTCATGTAGGGTCGGGGGTGGGCAGTGGAAGAGGAAGGGATGAGAAGGCGAAGAGAAGGAAGCTGGAGCCAAGGTTACGATAATGGGCGCTGAGAAATCTAATTTTAGAAGGAAAGAAACGCCTTTCAGAAGACTTTTGAAACAACGTTTTTTTTATTCCACATGCTCATCTACGTGTTATTACATCTCTTAGGCGAGTGATATAACATGTCGAAGGCTTTGAAAATAGCGAATTCGAAGCAGGTCTTTAAATAAGCTTAGATTATCCGAGGGTCTGTTGCGTAATCAGCCTACAGTAAGTAAGTGATCATATGGCATCGAAAGGTCTACAGCCAACACGTGCTCGCTCCGTGATCAGTCAGTGCACAAGGGAATGGGTATATATGTATGTGTGTGTGTGTGTGTGTGTGTGTGTGTGTGTGTGTGTGTGTGTGTGTGTGTGTGTGTGTGTGTGTGTGTGTGTGTGTGTGTGTGTGTGTGTTGGTGTGATTGCATTTCTGTTTGTGTGTGTATATGCATGACTGTCAAACTTCTGTCCAATGAATGAAAGAACGATAATTTGTGAAGATTAGCTGTCTACTCGCCATGTTTTTTTGTGTGGTACAAGATGATTCCGGAAAGTGGTGATGGTGGGTCTCATAATTTCTCCACTTCTTGGTACAGAGAGAGAGACAGGCAAGGGAGGAGGGAGGAGGGGGGGGAGAGGGAGGGAGGGAGGGAGGGAGAGAGAGTTTTGACTTCGACGAGGTTATTGAGACAAGTGAGAGAGAGAGAGAGAGAGAGAGAGAGAGAGAGAGAGAGAGAGAGAGAGAGAGAGAGAGAGAGAGAGAGAGAGAGAGAGAGAGAGGGGGGGGGAGAGAGAGGGAGAGAGAGAGAGAGAGAGAGAGAGAGAGAGAGAGAGAGAGAGAGAGAGAGAGAGAGAGAGAGAGAGAGAGAGAGAGGAATAGAGAGAGAGAGGGGGGAGGGGGAGGGAGAGGGAGAGGGAGAGGGAGAAGAGGAAGGAGAGAGAAAGGGGGAGAGAGAGAGAGAGAGAGAGAGAGAGAGAGAGAGAGAGAGAGAGAGAGGGGAGAGAGAGAGAGAGAGAGAGAGAGAGAGAGAGAGAGAGAGAGAGAGAGAGAGAGAGAGAGAGAGAGAGAGAGAGAGAGAGAGAGAGAGAGAGAGAGAGGGAGGGAGAGAGAGAGAGAGAGAGAGAGAGAGGAAGGAGAGAGAGAGAGAGAGAGAGAGAGAGAGAGAGAGAGAGAGAGAGAGAGAGAGAGAGAGAGGGAGGGAGAGAGAGGGAAAGACAGACAGAAAGAGACAAAGAAACGAAGGATAAAGATTAAAAAAAAACATAGTGCATGGGAAGAACACACACACACACACACACACACACACACACACACACACACACACACACACACACACACACACACACACACAGGCTAGAGCAGACAGACCAAAGATCCAACCCGAGGCAGTGCCAAGGGCGAGAAGCCGCGTCGGCCAAGACCGAGCCTGGACGGGGCAAGCAGAGGGCCTAATTCCCCCCCGGGGGTCGAGACCAAACAGAGGGACAAAGGGAAGCGAAATGATTGCGGCTTGGGCTGATGGCTGCGACTAACAAGAGAACAGTAGAGGTTGTGGGTCGTATTATTTTGCAACATCACTACCCTTGTCACGTGACTGAGAGGTCTTCGGGAGTCATCGAGGGGAGGGGGAATTTTCCGTTGAATTGTTTATCGCTGTTAGTGTAAATTTGATGGCTTATGGAAAAGGAAGGATGTTTTATTGTTAATATCTTTCATTTATTGTTCGTTTAACTAGCCTTCGATTCATGTTTGTCTCTATCCTTAAAAGTACGGTGTTTGTTTGTTTGGTTTTGTGTATGTGTGTGTGTGTGTGTGTGTGTGTGTGTGCGTGCGCGATTATCTATGTGTGGCTGTGTGTACATCTGTACGTCTGATCGCGTGTTTACAAGAGCGTGCCGTTGCATAATCGCGAACAATCCGTTCTTCTTTTCCCAGAGCGAAACTTTCTGGTTTCGCTCCCCGGCCACGGTATCCAGGCGTGTCTCCGTCTACCAGGTGCTAAGTCGCTACGAGTCTAATACGCAGACACGACAGCAAGGACACTCGCGCAAGAAAAGGTAAGAAACGCGACAGAAAGAACACCAAAATCAACCACACGGTCTAGCAACGTGAGAGCACGTGGATGTTCCGCTCCCTCGTCCTGTCTTGCTCAACACGCGGAATACACGTTGACTCCAATCTATATGAGAAAAAGGTTAGGTTTCTAAATTCGTCAATCCAACTAACCTATACTCGCCAAGGTAAGCAGGCACTCTGTTTTCACAACGAAAGGACAGTTTGAGAAAAGATAACCAACCAGTATTTTTTTTTCTTCTTTTTCTTTTGTTTGGCCTGTATTTTTTTTTTTTTTTTTCGTGCGTGAGCTTTAAACTCCACGTGACAATGGAATGTGACTTTGTTCCTAAAATAGAACAAAAGTTGTTTGTCTCGTCACCCCTTCTGCCCCCCCCCCCCCTAGCCAACCGTCCCCCGTGCTAATACTCGGTGCTTTCAGGAAGGTAAAAACAAATCTGCATTTTCTATTCAAAACAAGAGTCAAAATGCGCATGTAAGTTCCCCTGAATACCGTGACAACATTTCTTTTTAATCTCTCCTCTCTCTTTTTTTTATTCACCTATCTATTTCTCTTTTCATAGATTTATATTTTTCTTATTAATTTTATCCATTATCACGAACATACTGACGGAGGCGAGGCCAGGGGATTTCCCTAATCTGACAAAAGTGTTCAGTTTCGTGTTATTTGTTCACCTGTTTTTAGACCTCTTTTCTCTGTGTTCTTCCCTTTTAAGTACCTTGTTCTGTGTTATACGTTGAACATGTGAGATTAATAAGTTCACAGTCTATTTTCTCTTGTGAGTTTTTACTATGATGTGATGGTGATGAGTGAGAGAAATTAATGATATTTGGGGTGATGGGGATTGTGGTGGTGGTGGTGGTGGTGGTGGTGGTGATGATGATACCATTAATAAAGATGACGATAACACAAATAATAGCAAAGAAATCACTTAAAATAAAAGCAAAGCTTAAAACATATCCTAGAGTTCACACAAACAAAACACGAGTTCACCAACCGTGGGAAAGCACCCATCATACACAAGCAAAACCTGTTCTCAACAATATATATATTTTTTAAATCGATTAAAAAATGAAATAAAAAAATATGAAAGAAGAGGAGGTATAGAAGAAGAAAGAAGGAAGAGGAGGGAGGAGGAAAAGGGGGTGGAGATGGTGAAGGAAGAGAAGGGAGGAGGAGGGAGGAGGGAAGAGGGAGAAGGGAGGAGGAAAGGAGGTGGGGATGGTGGAGGAAGAGAAGGGAGGGAGAGGGGTAGGGGGAGGAAGGAGGAGGAAAGGTAGTAGAAAAATGAGAGAGAAAAGGCGAAGGAAGCGTAAGAAAAGGAAGGCGAAGAAAAATAAGAACAAAATTCAATAAAAAAAATAAATGTAGGAAAAGGAGAAGAGAGGGAAGAGAAGAGGATAATAAAGAGGGAGGAAGGAGTAGGACAGCACCTGACCGTCCAAACTTCATATCACGTTTTGCAAGATGGATCGCGGGGCAAGGGTGAGAGGAGGTGGGGGAGAACAGGGGAGGAGAAAGAGGGTGGGGGGGAGAAGGAGGGAGGGTGTGGGGGAAGGGGGAGGGTGGAGGACTCGGCCAAGGTAACACGTGAGGGAGTAGAGCGCCCACAGACCACGTGATCAGTGTGATAACGCAACAGAAGGAAACACAAGAAGCAGCAGTTAACGGCAGGCGGAAGGAATGGGCGTTGCTACGAAGGTGAAGCGCTGCAGCAGCGTCTGCTCTCTGCATACGGATGGGTTCCCGCTTGTTGGAGGTTGACGTTTTTTAATGTGGTTTCGTCTCTTGTTGTTTAAGGGAGTGATGGAGTGAGTGCGTGAGAGTGAGAGAGCGAAAGAGAGAGGGTGAGAGGGAGAGGGAGAGGGAAAGGGAAAGAAAAAGAAAGAGAGAGAGAGAGAGAGAGAGAGAGAGAGAGAGAGAGAGAGAGAGAGAGAGAGAGAGAGAGAGAGAGAGATTCTTAGTCTATGTGAGACTGTATATTCTTAATCCATGTGTTTATATGTTTGCGTGCTTCCATGTATTTCTTCGTTCGTTTGCATGTCGCCAATCCCTATGCGGAAGACACGCCACCGTCTGGCATTTCAGCGAAGGAAGGTTCCGGCGTGCAGCGATATACCGGAAGTACGACGCGCGAGGCGGTGTGACGCCACGCGTTCTCGGCTGGGGAGACAAGGTCGTTCGGAAGAGACGGCGTGTTCCTGTATTTCCTACAGCGGACAGCTTTTTACGGGTGTTGTTTAGGTCAAAGCCTTGTAATATTTTTTTCACTTTTCTTTTTGTTTGTTATTTGTGTTTTTTTAAAGATTTTAGTTGCGTTCGTTATATAGGTCAACGCTATTTGAATCATTCTTTTTCATTTTTTGTCATTGATCTTTAGAAACGTGTTTATGTTTTTTCCCCTTTCTTGTCCTTCTTTCTCCATTGTATGATAAAGTTGCATCGGTCATCATCTTCCTGGACGAAGTCTGGTTCCGACTTATTTCTTCCGATCTTTATTTTCCTATTTTTCTTTTGCGTCCGTTATGTAGGTCAGCGCGATTGCAATCCTTCTTGTTTTGTTTTTGTTTTTGTCTTTCGGGCCCTGCAGAAAAGTTTCTTTGTTTTCTTTTCCTGTATTGTTTTTCTTTCCATCGACACAAGCGGGTCTAGACTGGTCAGACCACGAAGGGCTCGACCCATTGCTCCTAATTCATGTAACTAATGAATGCCAAGGGTACTCGCACCCTATGTAAGCGGGTTTCGGATGTCCGGGGAGTACCCCTCGACCGCGACCCTGAATGAAAGAGTATAAAAAGAGAGAGAGAGAGAAAGAGAGAGAGAGAGAGAGAGAGAGAGAGAGAGAGAGAGAGAGAGAGAGGGGGGGGGGGAGAAACGTTCTGCCGATACGTGTAGTGCGAGAGAGAGAAAGGAATATTGGAATATCGGGCAACAGCAGCAGCAGGCCGCCTTCAATGATGAGTTATCTGCCACGGTGCACTTGCACAGAGAGCAGGAGGGATGATCCCGGCAACTACTTTCACTGCGAGGGACACAAACGCAACAAGACCGAGAGGGAGAAGGTTGTGACCCGACGAGCCAGTCCGGAAATAAATTTCGCGTTAACTTTTTTTTTCTTTCTCCGTTTTTATAGATATATATCTATAATTATAATGTCAACAGTATTCTGACCTTCGCTCAATTTAGTTCACTGCGGGTGTGTGTTTGTGCAACCTTGCTGGAGAAACAGAACAAGCGATTCGTTACTGTGTTTTTGATAAGGCTGTCAGTCATTGTGTGCACTTCCTGTAATGCGTCGCTGACACTATATTCGATTCTAATAATAAAAAAGCAACAACAAAAATGATAATGATAATAATTATCCTCCTCATAATAAAAAAAAGTAAAAGTACCTTTAGAAAACGCACTATAAAATGTACAAAGGACAAGTATATCAAAGATGAACCATAAAAGCATCCGTCCCTCATTCTGCTCCCTAACACTCACGTCTGTGTGCCTTAAAAGAACCACTAACACAAACCAGTGTACTTTACGCATAAGTAGACCGCGTCCCAAGGGTGACTGTACCGCCGGCAACTGGCTGTACTTGTAGGGTGAGGAAGAGGGTTTCCGTATCCCTGAGGCTCTGTGGGTCAAGGTCTTCCTCTCGACCCTCGCGCTCTGCATCAAGATTCAGCCTCAGAGACACATTGCCAGGGTGATGATAATCAGTCATTATGCATAAGGCTGCGTTGAAACGTCTCGTGTCCTGTGTTGGCTGATTGAGGGGTGTTTTTAGCTATGTAGGTGTTTGTGCTCTTTGTGTGTCAGTGCCTGTCTATCTCTCACATACATGAGATATATACGTACATGCGCATAAACACACACGCACACATATACACACTAACATAAACATAAACATAAACACACACACACACACACACACACACACACACACACACACACACACACACACACACACACACGGCCACGCACACACACATTATAAAAGAACCATCCTGAACATGAAGAAAAACTTGCTCCTAATGCTCAACTTTCTTCCCAATGAAATTCGCGTTCAACAATAGTCAAAATTATCTGGTAATGCTCAGTAAGTGCATCCAGCATGGCATCCCGAATACAAAGTTGCGATTTGCAAATCTAGATGTGAAACTGAACGTGGATTATGAAATCTACAATTGATAGAATTCAATCTTTAAAATAAACACTTCAAACATTCCCTTAACAGTGAAAAAACAATGTCAGACATGAATGGATATGCCGAAAACCAACCAACTGACCTTGCAGTCTATAACCAGTGATTTAATACCACCCGAGACGCCACACAAAGTGAACCGTGGTACATTTCGTCTGGATAAGAGGCTACGGTCGTTGTACCCTTTCTTGTTGTGTCCCTTCCTTCGCCTTTAGAACAAACCATTCACTACTTCCATGGGGATTGTGGAGCCTTGGCTGAGGCGACACCATACCCGCACAATGCCTGCACGTGACGCGTCTGGGCCAAGGTCATCCCACAAAACTTGTAGTCTTACCGGGGCTGGATGCTCCCCACACAGCCTCATTACTGTTGTGTCTTTGTGTGTTTGTGGTAGGCGCATTGAAGGGTGAGTGTGAAGTAATGTAGGTTTACAGGACCGCCCCATAGTGTTTTTTTGTGTTGTTTTTGTTTATGTGAGATCCTCGGGCAGCGAAAGGGCAAAGGAATTGTAATGGAAGTCAGAACGTGTTGTCTGATTTAGTCTCGGGCAAGAATCGGCGGGAAATTTCCTAGATCCTTGTTGGCTGAATGACCTCTAATCCTTCAACCAAGATGAGGAAATAAAGCCTTCATGGAAATTAGTCTGTTATAATACAAAATGAGCTATCTTTTTTTTACGGCGATAAAGATCAGGCTGAGTGATAAGCCAGCATCCATGTCTCTCCCTCACCTTCCTCCTCTGGCAACCTTGGACGCAGCCGAGGTCGAGTTGCTGCACCAAACATGAACCTGCTGCTTCGACAACTTTCCTGGCCATTCGAACTAGTCGAGTTGGTGAAGAGACTATGCATGTGTGTGTGTGTATGTGCACACACACACACACACACACACACACACACACACACACACACACACACACACACACACACACACATATATATATATATATATATATATATATATACTTTGTGTTTCTTCACACACACACACACACACACACACACACACACACACATATATATATATATATATATAAATATATATATATATATATATATATATATATATATATATATATATATATATATCATCTGGATTATCACGCTGTCGCAACTCCCTTGATGATATGGATAAATGCGGAAGATAATTTCAATGAAGCAACTAACAGAAAGGTTCAAAGGTCAGATAAAGGAGAGACATCAAAAACCCTGAGCTCACTTCCCGTCGGAGGAGAAGCTCAATGAGGCGTAGGAGGCTCGTGAACAGGAAGCCATGCTTGGCAGGACTGGCGAAGACGCCTCTACAGGAAGTGGCATTACTTGAGGCTGGCACTGCGGGGACGCGCCGTAAGGATGTCAGTGACTGAAAGTGCGAACGGACGCACACATGAACACGCATACAAGCTAGGAATTGATCCAAGACGAAAGCTCAGGTCTCGCGCCGCTTCTTCAAGATCCCAGGTGTCCGCGTGATGAACCTGGCATTTTGTTTACAAACACGGAGCCGAAATCTCACACGACATTCCTCACTCCCTGGCTTTCGTGTAAGTGGCAGTTGCCATCTGCCTTATTGTTTCATTTTTACGGTATATGAATAAGGCGCCTTGCATCTTTTTTGCCATTTCAGTTTGGAGTACTGCGCGTTTCTATCTATCATCAAACCTTTTTTTATGAGTCAATGCAACTGGGCAAGCTTAGACTTGTACTTTGCAATTTTGAAAGCGGTTCATTAGCTACCCGAGAATTGATATAATTTTTTTATTTTTTATACACAACAAAATAACAAGGGAGAGTGACATCCCTCGTACAGAAGGCGTATCACCAACCATCAAGGTGACATTCTTGACAAGAATTGGCACTCACTCGAGACTTATGACCAGTAACGACAGGATGTGAAGCAGAGGAGGTTTGATTTCTGACACTGACATCGTGTCTCCGAGGTCCCCTTGTGGTCCCCGTGTGGACGTCCCCGTGCCTCGTCCGTCGAAAATATCATTCCTCGGCGGGCAGGGCTGTGGTCACCAGAAACAAACACTAACGCCCTCCGAACTTCGACGAAAGGATGTTTTTGAGACTCTGCAGTCATTACAGGAAGTTCGTTGCAGGAAGAATGTGCAATCACTACTCCGGATTGCAATCAACGTCTCGCACTCCAAGGTCTTCTCATGGCGTCATTGTCGGCGTCATGGGACCGACGTAAGAATTCAATCTACAGCGAGAAGACGAAAGCCAAATCCAAAAAAATGCTGCCTATGGGAATCCTGTCTGACGTCTAACACAGCTGATTCAGGTGTCCGAGTGACGTCAAAGAAAGTAATATTTTTAGTAGCGACTTCTACGGCCTTGCCACCTGGTATTCTGAACGTAGTACAATAAGTGTCTTAGACAGGTTTATTTTTATTGGTGTCTATATTTATCTCCCTTCTGGCATAAAGGATCAGCTGTACACAGTAATTCCATTAGGAAGAGGTAACTGTTATAGGTTAGACGTAAGGAACAAAGATAAGGGAAGCCCCACTGCAAAGTTATGCAATTTCCTTCCCTCCAAGTCTTGGATCCGAGATGCCTTGGCCGACGATTCGTTTCGCAGTCCACGCGCGTGTACTCTGGCACCTAATCAGGGGAATTAGAGCTTTGTATTTCTGTTCGTTCTCGGACAGGTTATTTCTGTTCTGCTTCATATTTGTGTACGAAATACTATCGGTTTTATCTTTCCATTATATATATATATATATATATATATATATATATATATATATATATATATATATATATATATATTCGGTTATACACCTGAAATGACTCGACTGATTCGCCACTCTGAACAACACTATTTGCTTTTGAATCGTGCCAGTGAATGATAACATCTGATTCCGATCATTCCGACCTGCTACCTTCGCTGTTTGCGCGATGTGAAATAAATCCATTTTCTCTACGACCCAGAACTTTACTACTGACACAGGTGTGCTGAGTAGGTCAGTATGGCAAGTGTGAATTCGAGGACAGCTGATACAGATAATTGATGATAATAGGTGTTCTGTTAGAGGTCGCATGGCGCGAGAGATAAAACGGGATCATAATCGGATTCTGTTATTTCATCTCAATCATGTTTAAGGAGATGAGGGGGTCCGCGCATCGCTGTCTTCTCTGTTGTGGGTTTCAGTGGGTTTGTTCTGGGTCTCTTTTCCTCTTTCTCTTTACTCCCCCCCCCCCCCTCTCTCTCTCTGTCTCTCTCTCTGTCTCTCTGTGTCTCTCTCTCTCTCTGGCTGTCTCGGTCTCTCTCTGTCTGTCTGTCTCGGTCTCTCTCTCTCTCTCTCTGTCTCTGTCTCTCTCTCTCACTCTCTCTGTGTCTCTTTCCTTCCCTCTCTCCCCGATACATAAGAAAGATAATCGATGGTCCAAGCAAGGTCAGACAAACACCCTTAAGATAGGGAGTTATCAAATTATTGTATCATGAGAGAGACAGTCCTATCAACACTACGTGCAAGAAGTATACAATATGCAAAGATCCTTGGCAATCATCCTTCAAGGTTAAGGTTTTATACGCTGTGATTTCAAGGGAACAGGGGATGGGTTTTTCGTTTCTGTCAAATGTCTTTTTTTCGTTTATGTCTGTGTGTGTATCTACTTATAGGTTGTTCGCCTTCATATAATGCGTATTCATGCATGTCTGTTCATATCTTTCCAGTCGTCATTCTCATCATCCTCTTGCCTTTCTATCTGTCTCTTTTTCTCTCTATCTTTCATTATACCTTTCTCCATGTCTCCCCCCTCTTTTAATCATCCTAATATCGGCCTATTCCTCCTTTTATTTGCCTGTCTGCCGCTCCGCCCCTTCTTTCGAGACTGGCACCGTCGCACCCCAACTGCACCACAAAAGAGCCGAACCTGACACCCGTGTTGCTTCTGAATCAATGATAAGCGAGGACACAAGGAGATGCGTAATTGTTCATTTGTGTCTGTCTTTATCGCCTCTTCTCTTTTTTCTTTATCCCTCCCCCCTTTTCTCTCTCTCTCTCTCTCTGTCTCTCTCTCTCTCTCTCTCTCTCTTTCTCTCTCTCTCTCTCTCTCTCTCTCTCTCTCTCTCTCA